>JAQBSW010009278.1:0-29679 GCA_029291075.1 Eudiplozoon nipponicum | reverse complement strand
CGTTTTTCACATTCTCTCTATGTTCACATATTTCAATTTTGTTTTGCTTTCCAATTTATATATAAAGATATGTTCATTAGTAGATATTTGAGGAGACTCTGCGAAAGAAATATTTCTTATATCTGATAAAATTTCTTTTTGTTTTTGCACTCAGGAGGGGTAGAATGAATTTTATTAAAGCTCGCATTTCAAAATAAAATAAATTAATTAGTTTGTCAGTGCAGTTTCATTTGCCTATGCGTATCAAAACATTTTAAAAGTAGACCTAATTTGTTAATCAGATATTCAATTTGCCTCGCAAATATGTATTAGGTTTTGCGAAACTAGTAACAAATTATTTCGGTTTTGACCAGAAATGTAAACCAAAGACAGCATGAACGGAAAGTATAAACTCATGCACATTTGTTTCGTGCTTACTGCCGACTCATCAGTAGAAGCCGGTATTACGCCCTTTAACCACAATATATTTGATCGAAGAATGTGGAATAATAGGACGGTACAATCTCCTAGACGAATGTGTAAACCTGCAATAGTGAAGCTAACATAATATAAAGTCTACGACAATGCGACTTCAACGCTAACTCACACTATATAATATATATACAGAGTCTGTAAAGGATACTAACACTATGGCTATTGTATTAGTAACTGATACCTTTTTTGAAATCGATGAGTACCGGATACTAACACTATGGTTTCCGAGTCGGTACATGATACCAGCCTGATGGATATAAATTTATGCTAAAGTTCACCCAAATTGAGAATTACAACAATTTCTGAACACCTGGTACTCCAGTTAAACCATACACTCTGGCCTTCATCGATATCAGTTATCACATTTCGCGGTAAGCATGACATCATTCAATTCAATATATCACAGTTAAATACTGTTTGTTGCGAAGAGCTAATATATATGCAAGTATGTATTAGGTGTTGCGAACCTAGTAACAAATTATTTCGGTTTTGACCAAAAGGGTAAACCAAAGACAGCATGAACGGAAAGGTTAAACTCATGCACAATTGTTTCATGCTTACTGGCGACTCATCAGTAGGAGCCGATATTACGCCCTTTAACCACTATATCTTTTGGTAGAAGACTGTCGCCCGAATATATAGGACGGGCGTAATACCGGCTCCTACTGATGAGTCGCCAGTAAGCACGAAACGAATGTGCATGAGATTATACTTTCCGTTCATGTTGCCTTTGGTTTATCCTTCTGGTCACAACTGAACTAATTTGTTACTAGGTTCGCAAAACCTAATACATACTATCTAAAACACTGTTCCATTCAATAAAATCGACGATCTAATACGAGTCTCGATAGCACTTCAAAAAGTGATCGCTTAATAAATTTTGCCTCCTGATGCTCTACTGGAAATGACCTAAACCAACCCGGGCGAAGCCTTCGAAGTGGGTCATCTCACAAATCACCACAGTAAAATTTAGTTGACTAACGTGGACATGGTATTTAGTGAAATAGACGGACGATTCCTCAATATTTGGCGTAAGGGGACTGCAGTAATTCACATCAGACGCCGATCCTATTTCGCCACCACGTATCCTAAATATCGAATTCGTTGATGACTTACTCTATTGCATGCATGTATATACGAGTGTATGCGGTATGTACAATAATTATTGAAGGCAAAGCTTTTGTCTAATTTAAGCTGTGAGGTTACCATTAGCGATGTTCTTTTTAGAAATTGGTTTTAACAAATGTAGACAAGTTTGAAAGAGACTGCTTAATCTGCATTGTAGCGATGTTATATTTGTGGTTGGTTGTTCTTAATAGGCTGCATAAGGGCGTGATGTATGTTCTTGAAAACAACCACCGAAATTTCGCATTTAGCTAATTGAGTGTACATTTATACGTTTTCAGGTGAATGTTCATCGTAATAATATACATCCTAAATTTTAACACACAGCATTTTTTTCAAAACAACATAAGAACACGAGAGATCAACAATTCATAACAATTAAATGAACAATGGTTGAGCTGGTGGTGATAACAATTATTTTATTTACATCAAAGTTGCCATATTGATAAAAACACCTGTCACATTCTGGACATACATTTTTTAGTTTAAACAGCTTTGTATAATGTAGAAAAGTGAATTCAACCAGTGGACCGATATCGTCCTTATTGAGAATTGTTCATGGTGGCTCACTGATTAGAGCAATAGATTCCAAAGCAGACGTGTCCAGGTTCGAGCTCTGTCCGCGGCAAATTATGGACAGTATGTGATGATTTCCCATTAAGAACGAACCCGGTCTACATTATGCAATGCTTAATTTATACTGACAAATGTATGTAAATAATGGGACAGATTATTGCATCAATATTGCAACCTTGATTTAAATATAATAATTCAAAACAATTTCTTCTATCGGATATACGATAAATTGGTCACACCGAGCTCTGCATCAACGCTTTATTTTGTGCGCTTGCAAATAATCAAACATATCGATTACGATGAATGTAGGAATTCATGTTTTTTTAATGCCTGTTTATCCATACGATAGCAGTGGAAGTGTAACTGATGACGAAAACAATAGACAAGTGATGCACGGCAGCCAGTCGCCAACCGAGTTTTACCGCCGTGCCGAATCCTATTGGGCCTCAAAAGAAGCCAGCATGGACACTATGCTAGGCGGCTTCGCCGAGGTTGATGCTGTAGACATTGCTCAGTCAGCCGAATTCCTTGCCAAATACGCGCCGCATACAAAAGCGTATGCTCTAGATTGCGGTGCTGGCATAGGCCGTGTGACGAAGCATCTATTGTTGCCACAATTTGTCCGTGTTGACATGGTGGAGCTGGTGCAAGCCTTTCTTGACAAGGCACCCGAATTTATTGGACCTGATTTCCGACGTGTTGGCCAGTGCTTTTGCAGTGGACTACAGGTTACCCATCTTAGTGCTCTTATTTGTGTGTTGAATTTTCCGAGCAAATGTGCTATACTAACTATTTTGCATCTATCCTTTGAAATTTGGCGAAGTGCCAGCTTCATATGTTGAATGTCCGCTATTTGCGTTCGCGGGTTGTCGCTTTGCACCATCCGTTTCGCGAAGAGCCGATTAATCCCCATCGCCAAGTACGCGTCTGTTTTGTCTTCGATCAGGCTGGGTGCGTATTCGTCCCTTTCTTCCGAAGGCTTCGACATCGTTCGCTACTAACCACTGGAAACGAGGTGCGATCTAATCTTCGTTGACTGGCGACGTTTCGGTTCAGTTTTTCCCAAACCATCCTCAGGACTCTACTCACACTTTCACAGTAAGATTCTCACAATTGCAGATTTAAGTATCTAAAATTTATGGGAAAGTAAGTATTGCCTTTTTGTGCAAATTTATGATAAACAGTGGAGTTCTAAATGTGTAAAATTTAAAGATCCCAACATCGTGCTATTGAGTTAGGCTGACCAACAATTTTGTGGGTGAATATTATTAAATCGCTTTATCGTTCATTAAACAACGCCAAGTCGTATCATCACTAAAGAAGCTCGGTATATTTTTGATATCGATCTTATTAGATACATCATCTTCACTATTATTATCGGCAGCTTTACTGCCATTATCATTATTCTCATCAGCATCGACGCCATGAACAGCTCAGTCAAACAGAATGTGTCGACCCTCACGTTTCCTTCGTTATGGACTATTGCATAAATAAACGAGCCCATATTGGTTTCCGTTATACAAGACTCTTTTAGCACACTATACGAGGCTTAGACTGGAGTGAGTACAGAGGGTTTTACCTTTAACACAATTATAAATGTGCTTTTCAGTTTGATCAATATCAAACTGTTTCTTGTCGTGAACAAGAAAAAGGTTTTTCTCGACATTATGTTGCGCAATTATCTTAACCCGGATATACAGAGCAAAGCTTTCGTTTTCGTACAAAATATTTCGCTCCTCACTGTCGAAGTCAGCTGCTCATTCATTGTAACAAGTGTATTAAAATGAAAACCACAATGATAAACGACGTTTCACTGTATATTTTGTGCGTGTTTTATTTGAGCATGTATCTATATTTGCTAATCAATCGGTTAAGTATTGTTACACACATCTGTCAATCGAAGTGAAAATAAAGTCACTCAATTTCAATTTTTTGCATGCGTCACACTCCGCTGCTGTTGTTTGTAAGGTGTATTTACTTGTGTGCGTAGCCTACGAGCTACATCTTTATGGCATTTGCGAGTTTAAGTAATGATTATCTTACCTTGTGAAGTGACTTAAGAAATGGCGATTTCATTGTTTGGACAGGAACAAAGTAATATAATTATTTTCGTCAGTAGTCAAATAAAGCCAGATTATGTGGTTTAAAAATTTGTGCAAATGACAAACTGCTTTAAAACATGAAGTTAAATTAAATGCAGGTGAGGCAAGAATTTAATTAATTTTTTAATATATAGATGGAAAAAGCTGCAGAATGATAATGTTCGTGACTGCGCCGAATTTTGCTTACCATAACTCATATATACGCCATATATATATATATATATGTGTGTGTATATATATATGCATATGCACTGCGTTTTGATCCTCGCTAGTCAGTTTGCCGTTGTACTCTGATGATGATCATGGAAGATCGAGATGCGTTAGTACGTGTCAACAATTCTTCGATAGTTTAAACAAGATCAAGTATTTAAAATTGACTATTGAGTTTAGTGCTTAGTATGATGCACATTTTTATGTTAAGATGCTTCGGTGTGGTTACCGATATTACTTTATTAGTAATTAGGCTGCGTATGACTAAAGTATAAATATCATGCCTATTACGGTGTGTATTGTCTTTAAATAATACTCGTATGCGGTTCCAGGTATTGCATCATTACTTTTTAGGTTGCATGTCAATTGAACTGGGCTAATCTGTTGGGAATAACGTATATGGAAAGGGATTTTGGCACTAATAATTGAGTCTAATGGCGAGTATGACGCACATTTACGTTCAAAAGTCCATGTGTTTGAATTAAAACATGTGGCAGTAATAACTGTGTGTCTTATGCCTCATTTTGGTCTAAAAATTACTGTTTTTACAAGAATTATATCATTCTTCATTAGACTGCATACGGTCTTTTCGATAAATTTAGTTAGCTAGGTTCTGTTGTTTAGGTTGTACTATGTATATTCCACAATATGTCAAGATGTACAAATTTTGTTCTTCGATTTTTAAAGAAGTCATTATAAATATGCAAGTGTGCTTTGTCTTGCATCACACACATGACTATGAATTGTGCCTATGCGGCAGTGAGGCATCAGTAAATTGTGCTGTTTTAATACTGGTGACGATTGATATGATGAGCATCATTTTGTTAAATATACCCTGTAGGCGTTTACACCTCCATTTGGTCGTTATGATCTCATTTGGACGCAGTGGGTGGCTTCTCATCTGACGGACGTGGCCCTGGTCGCCTTTCTTCGTAGATGTGCTCGAGCCTTGTCATTTTCTTCGGGCATGCCTGTTCGAAAGTGCAGTCTTGGTTCAGAAGCTGAAGAGCTGAATGCCGTTGATAATGCGCTGACGCCTTTACCAAGTACCGTTGACCAAGCACATAGTCTGATTGTGCTCAAAGAGAACGTCTCATCGTCAGACGTGGGATCGTATGACGAAGAGGATAGCAGTTACACCCGAACGCCTGCTCATTTTAGAAAAATATTTCATGATGCTGATTTGGAGATTGTGGGTGAACAAATGCAGACCGGCTTTCCAATAGGTCTCTTACCAGTTTACATGTTTGCTCTTAGACCATCAGATGGTTATTTTAAGAATACACAGCGCCTTTCAATTTCTTCATTAACCTCCTTCAAATTAGATTAAATAATATAAAAGATATATTGATTTATTTCACATTTTTATTTCCGCCATCAAATTGGTTTTCGGATTACAATTATAATCTTCCTAACTTTTCTCATAGTGATACAATATTGGTTAGCTATATGTGGCAGTTATGCGGATGGTTGATTTTAACCCTTGCTCGTGTGATGTTTTAAATTATTCAACGAATTGATTTTTATGTCGTTCCATCAAATGGAGGACTATTGATCTATTACAGCCTATGAAGAACTATGAATTCCATGACTATGTGGCAGTGAATAATATTTATTTGTACATGTTTTATTCAAGCAATATGTTGAATTGCGTTACGCTACATTGTTTGTATTGAGGTTTTTTGGGATATATTGTTATTATTATCGTACTTATCAAAATTTAACTCTTTATGGAAGTTAAAAATTATTCCGTCTGTCCGACACGGTAGCTACGAATCCGGATAATTTGTCTTGTGTATACTTTGATTTCCAAATTGCATCCAGCCAAGAAGTATGCAAGCATGGTCTAAATGATATGATTAACTTGAACTACAGCAGTCTAGTGAGGTCGAAGAAATTTTCGTTCAAGTACTAGCGATGAACACGTCCCACAAAACTACACACTGCCGCATGTATTAATTAAGAATAATGGCAATAAATGTGCCTGAAATTGAATACTTTTAACGTTGTCGTTATAACCACTGCACAACACTACACTAGCAAAATATACTGATGCCTCATTGCAGCACAAAATTAATCTCCATAGTTAGTTATACGCTGCAGTTGATCACTTGGGCGATCCTTTCTAGTAGGGAATTCTCTATTAGCGATTGTTTTCACCGACTGTTGGATAGCTGTGTTGAATAAAGGCTTTATTTGAATAGTACAACTAGCTGAGAAATAAATTTAACAAATTACAGTACACAAATCGAAATAAATTTAAGTTTACTTTTACAAATTAACTTCTGGAGAACTTTCCAGGCATTTTTTGAACAGATCTATAATTTTCTAGAACATCACAGGGCCTTGTGCTATAACTATTGCATCTTTAAACGTTTATAAATAATTTTCATCGAGAAATGCTTGATAGATGGAGGAAGTGAACAATCCCTATTAGGCAGCTCATGATTTATTCAGCGCTTACCTTGTCCTTTCCAATTCCTCAATTTTACACGTATAAATTTCATTTAAAAAAACTGTAAAAAGTTCTTGATGAGCAAGTGAGTATACTGGTGGGTAGTTCTTTAGAAGCAGTGGCTATTGTTGAATATAGAAGAATTTATTGCCACTATTGTCGCATTTTCTATTTTTAACATGATTGATTTTACAGCTGTAATATATATATATATATATATATATATATATTATGGAGACGAAAAACAGATTTACGCCTACATCAATGTAGCAATGTGCCGCGGTAATGCGGTATTGTTTTGAAGTAGCAAACAGTTATTCCAATATCTATATGAGAAGCGTTAATACTTGAGTTTCATTAATGTTTCGTGTGCACAACTTGTTCTTATTTTTAAATCAATAGCTGTTTACAGTTTTTATTATTGCGGTTTAACATACTGTTATCGGTTTTGTATTGCTAATTTGCTTAAGTCCCATTGAACCGTTCTTTTACAGTACACACGTTAATTTTAATTGTTATACGTCAGTGAAGCATCAATATTTAGCTGATGCATTGCTTTTGGTGTATTGTGACATTTATGTTATTACGCATATATAATATGAAAGACATCCGTTTTAATTGTTAAAGAAACTAATATTACACTGTTTTTGATGATTATAAATATTTATTTTCCATGTTACATATTTAAAATAGTTAACAAAACAAATTTTCAATATGTTAAATCTCCGATTACACCTTTGATTTCAAAAAATATACGTTCTGTCTGAAGAGACGAAATGAAAAACAAAGTTAATGAGTTGAGGTCTTCTAAAACAATGTCCTTATACTACAAATTGCACCTGATTTACGCATAACAAAAGTAGCCCCTTAATGCATAAATTGCTGCATTTTGTTCATTATTATTTGAACTGTGATGTAAGCTAAACTTTCTTATTTACTGGTAAAAATCAAATTAGAAAGCGCCAAGCATGTTGCTGCTCGCTAAACCTTGAACCTTTTTTGACTTTTTTACAATGTTTTAGATAAACTTTTTTTCTTTTCGGCATTATAGTGGCTTTATTGTAAATAAGGAATCTTTGCACTTTCCACCATTAATGATGCTATTAAACACGTTGTTTGATATTGTTTTTAATTAAAGTTTCTTTTAAGATATTGCCTTTTAACTAACCTTAACTGGTGATAATTTTGAGCAGTTCCTAAAGAATACCAATCTAATACCTTTGTTAAAATTTACATTTTATTTCTGCACGACTATCAGCCATTGTTTCTACAAGCCAATTACTCAATGAACGGCAAATGTATTTATTTATTGAGACTGCAGTTTGAGATAGTTATCTATTCAATTTCCACAAAACCTAGACCTATAGTCCTGACATGTCGTAACAACGTCGATGGGTCTCTTCAATGCTAGCCACGAGATTTTAATGTGGCGGAAGTGGCTGGGGGGTTTCGCCTCAGAAACTGATGGCGCCAGTACTCACCACAGAACAACCACTGGCGATACATAGGTCTTAGACGTACTGTTCTCTCACTTTGCTACGCTTCCAGCTCATCAGCACTATTAAGCCAGTTTTGCCCATCATTCGCCTCATGGCTGGCTACAAGTTTCCGAAGACACACGGGGACTTGTTTAATATTTTCCCTTATAGCACTCTAGAGACTAGTTGGTACGCTGGTAAGCTTATTTAACACACTTCATTGAAGGCTTCACATTTGGATTCGTTTTTGTGCACTGATATTCGATCAGAATTCTGGTGGTCACATGGAATGGAATTTCAATTGGTTTCTGATAGTCATCAGACTACAGTGCAAGGAAGTCATTCAGTCATTTGACTGGTCAGATCCACTGATTAAACTGTTAGACTACAAATTGTATGCTCGCTTCCTGAACACAAGGCAATTATAGTTGACTTTGCAGATTGTAATCGCCCTGAGTATGATGATACGTCACTGTTCTATCTCCATGGATTACAACATGAGGCAAAATGCTGCTTGTTGGTCTGTAAAATTGAGTTCACGCAGACCTGTTTAAGGCTAAGCATACGATGGAAAATCCTTATACCGTTTTTACAGCTATAAGCAGTCAGGTTCAATCTTGTTTCAGCTCCATTTTCGCTGCCTTTGTATATTTATGCATTGAAGTTACCGGATATCACTATGATATCCGAAAACCGCTCGAAGCCGGAATTCAATTCTGATAGATTTCCAAAATAATATTATTTTCATTAGTAGATTGGTTGAGATCTGACGCGTACGCGATTACAATTCCAAGAATCAGGTTGCCTAAGCGAAACCTAGCATAAGCTAACGTCAGTTAATAGCTTTCCAGTTAAGTATGGTGTTCTTTGCAACACTGGACAGTAGAAAGGCGACATCATATGCCGCTGGATCTTTCGCGCATTGCGACTGGAGACAAATCGCACTTTCCTATAGGCTAGGTCCGAATGACATCCATTGTGGAATACTTAGAGCTATTTTGGTCATCTGGAGACAAGCGATGTGAATATCCCTTTCGTGCAGTCACCAACTGTAAAAAGCAGGCTCGCGCGGCAAGAAAACTCGCACTCCCAGTGCCAATGAGTAAAGCACTCTAAGGTTTATGAGGCATTTGAGGAACATCTAAATCTGTTGGAAAGCCGCCGTGCGTTCACTACTCAGGTAAGAAGGTGTTAACGCCGATTGTAGCCTTCCTCGAATTTAAACATGGTAACACACACATATAAGCACTACTCATTGGAAAATCTACTGCCGGATCAGAGAGACTCATCAATCCCTAATAGACCCATGATTGAAGGTTTTAAGTTAGCACAATCTTTAATTACCCCCAAACGAGTACGCGCCGATATCGGTTCTTCCCAAGATTTGCATATAGAGCCAAGTTCAGACTCATATTTTGTAGCTTGTTATCGCTTCTCCACTCTGCAAGACTCAGTAGATAAGCCTAACTTTTTAACAATATGTGCTGGCTGATGCGGTTTGTACTCATTATAATATGTACAGTTCATGGTGGTATGAAAACGATAAAATGACATGGCCACCAATTTCCATTGTGGATGAGCGAGTACTATTCAGTTATCCTGCTCTTAGTTTGCCTAAAAAACAATGCCTACGAAAATCATATTACCGTTGATTTATTTTCAGTCCATTCTTTCTTAAAAACCCTGTCTTTTGCTAAAGTACAAATTTCTACAATTCTACGACAATCTATGTTAGATCATAAACTACAGAGAAGCGGCAGATTGGCGAATAGAATTAAAAATGATATAAATAACCTTCGGCGCTCCTTAATGGGACAAAGTTGTCAGAGGTCAGAAAGACCAAAACTGCAATTATAACGTGTATTTGGAGAAACTTTGATTCGCTTGGAATTTTCCAATATTGCCATTATTTGATACCAACACTATAATTACCGAATAAGTACTTGGTACCAACACAATTGATGTGAAGTTACGTTAAATTTCACCAAAAGTGAGAATTAAGACTACTTATGAACGCCTGTTACTCCAGCAATTCCATACACTCTGGCATTGATCGATATCAGTTATCACATCTAGCGGTAACCATGAAATCATTCAATTAAATATATAATATTCAGATACTGTTCGTGGCGGAGAACTAATATATATGCATTTGTACATTAGGCGTTGTGCACCTAGTAATAAATAATTTCAAATATGACCAGAAAGGTAAACCAAATTGTGCAAGAACGGGAAGTATAATCGCGTGCACAATAGTTTCGTGCTTACTGACGGCTCATCATTAGGGGCGGGTAATACGCCCCTTACCCACTATATATTTTGGTGATGAATGTGGGTAAATAGGACGGTACAGTTTTTTATACGAATGTGTAAACCTGCAGTAGTAAAGCTAACTTCACTGTAATATATATATATATATATATATATATATATATAACACTGGCTATTGTGTCAGTACCCGATTAAAACATTATGGTAGCGAAAATGTACATGAAAACGAAATAATGGTTGCCGAATCGGTATATAGTACCAACCTAATGAATTTCAAGGTATGCTAAAGATAACCAAAACTGCGACTTACAACTAGTTCTGAACTTCAGAAAACAATACGCGCTGTGCACATGAGATTCCAACTCGCTCATTTTTCTTTTGGATGATTTCATCATATTGGAATTAATGAGTTACCAAGGCAACACCTAATACACAATTGCATATATATATATATATATATATATATATATATATATATATATATATATATTAATTCCCCACAAACAATACACTCCACCAATCCTGTAGTTAAATACTGTTTTTGCGAAGAACTAATATATATGCAAGTATGTATTAGGTTTTGCGAACCTAGTAACAAATTAGTTCAGTTGTGACCAGAAGGATAAACCAAAGGCAGTATGAACGGAAAGTATAATCTCATGCACATTCGTTCCGTGCTTACTGGCGACTCATCAGTAGGAGCCGGTATTACGCCCTTTAACCACTATATATTCGGTAGAAGAATGTGAATAATAGGACGGTACAATCTCCTAGACGAATGTGTAAACCTGTAATAGTGAAGCTAACATAATCTAAAGTCAACAACAATGCGACTTCAATGCTAACTCACACTATATTATATACATACCGAGTCTGTAAAGGATACGAACACTATGGCTATTGTGTTAGTAACTGATACCTTTTTGAAATCGATGAGTACCGAATACTAACACTATGGTTTCCGAGTCGGTACATGATACCAACCTGATGGATATAAATTTATGCTAAAGTTCACCCAAATTGAGAATTACAACAATTTCCGAACACCTGTTACTCCAGTTAAACCATACACTCTGGCCTACATCGATATCAGTTATCACATTTCACAACTGAACTAATTTGTTACTAAGTTCGCAAAACCTAATACATACTTGATCCTGTAGTAGTCTTAAATTTATCAGGTGCGAATTTCATACCGAAAGACCGAAGAATCTCGGTCATCGTCAACAATACGTTTGAAATATCACAATAAAAATCAGTTAGTACGTGTACTCTAATCCAAAGTGACATTTATAGAATAACTACAACAAAACCCTATGGATTGAAATTCACGCCTATTCGTGATGTCTGGCTTTTTAAATTACTATTCAAGACGCATAGAAGGATCAACATTTTTTTCTATAATTTTAATCATTACAGTAATTCTCAAATTCCCGGTATACCTAATCTCATCCTGTGTGTAATAGGTTATACAGAGTGAGAAGATAGTAAAACTGTTGAACGAATATATTATTCTACCGTTTGGACAAGACCGAATACGGAGCCTACACTAACAAATCATATATCAAACAATCTCCGTATTCGGTCTTGTCTAAATGATAGAATAATACAATATTCTTTTAACAGTTTTCCTAATTTCTCTCTCTCTATAACCTGTTGTCCACAGGTTGAGATTTGATAAACCGGGAATTTAAGTATTACTGCACTGTTATTCAAATAAAATATTTTGTCGATCCTTCTACGCGTCCAGAAAATTAATTTAAAAGATCAAGACATCACGGATAGGCGTGTATTTCAATTCATAGGGTTTTTTGCTTGTAGTTATTCTATAAATGTCACTTTAAATTAGAGCACACAAGCTTGTATAGGTTGTTGTTTGCGTTGAGGTTGACGTGGATAAGTTTGTGTACACATTTGAGTATAAGGGAACAGGTATGAAGACCGGATTTTAAGGCAGACAATAACTAATACTTTAGGAATTAAAATAAATGTAAATAAATCTGTCTTGAATGAGGATACTACATTTTACACAAGTTGTTTTCTTTTCTGTGAGTATGGTGTCAACCCTGAAGATAAGACTAAAAATGAAGTCCCGAAAGTTCGAAAAATCTGGTTTCAACGTCATTTTCAGAAAGGCAGCTTACAGAAGGCTTCAAAATGAAGGGACAAGTGGGAACCCATCAATCAAGGCCAAAAATAGGTGCATCTGGAAATGTAAAGGATTCAAGATTTTACCGACCTACGAGTGCTATCAATTGTCCCGCACAAGAAAAAGGCGGAGAGATTACAAACAAGAAGGACAGCACTGCGCATTATTCATCAACATATAAGATAAATGCATGGTCTGAATCGGTATAAATTTTCCAAAACGAGAGACATTCCTCGATGCAACCATGCTGTATATAACTAATTGATACATTCTTTTGGAATGCGAGCCATAACAAAATTCATAGTACAATTTCCATGTGCAAAAATAAAAATAAATTTTATCAGATATAAGAACCGTTTCCTATATTTTCTCAACTATCTACAAATAAATATCTCTTTACAAAATAGACAATTGTAAACATGGAGAGAGATTCTCACTTAATTCACACTCCATCATTTTTTGCATTTTTCTAGACTTTCCTTTCAATTTTTATGTATAGGGATTTCTATTTGTAGATACTTGAGAAGAAAATGAGGAAAAAATGGTTCTTGAATCTGATAAAGGGTACTATTAATTGTTACAATATCTATTTAATTTCACAGCCATCCGAAGGATGGAAAATGCCTTACTCGTTTTAAGTTTGTGCTAATCGAGTATAATACATGGTCCGCGCAACTATCCAAAAGTCGTTCGTCATAATCCTTGTATATTCAGCTTAAAGAGTGTCTGTCACCTAGATAGAATTCTTCGTCGTTCAAACGTCCAGCTTGAGCATTCACGTCACCTATAACCGGACTATATCTGAAATTCTTGCAGCATTTAGCAAGAAAATTGCGTCAGAGTACAAAGGGTCCTTGCATTACGAGGAAGCATCGATTACAGTTTCTGACTTTAAGCATGGCTTACAAGACCGTCCTTATTCAGGCCTACATTCGATTAAACAAGCTTCAGCACGTGAGTTAATGAAAACACCGATTCTCATTGTCCAATTGGAGAAAATAGGTTTCTTAAAGATGTTCGAAGAGAAAAACGCATAGAAAATGTTGGTGCATTCATCCTAAATACGGATATGCAACACATGAATTTCCAATTCACCCTACGTATGTTCTAGAGCATTTTGTTGTCCAATTTGTTTTAATATTCCAACATTAAATACACTAAAGTGAAAACCTACTGTGGGTTTATTTAATGGTAATTTACTTTGACTATCTTCGATATTTTGAAATCCGTCACTGGGTTGAGTGCCGGATTGCGAAGGGAAAAGAGACAGAATCGAAAATGACAGTGTTTGTGGTAGCCTGATTTCGCTTATCAACCTTGCACTATTCAGCAAAATAATCGCGACCCATTTTATACCGCGTTACGGCCTACTCTGTAAATATTCACTAAAATTCGTATAGTTAATGGTTTTACATGAGCTGTAAGATTTCCCATTCCTAGTGGTGAGGATTTGCTTGCAGAATTTTCATTTTCTTAGA
Source organism: Eudiplozoon nipponicum (assembly GCA_029291075.1). Classification (NCBI taxonomy): domain Eukaryota; kingdom Metazoa; phylum Platyhelminthes; class Monogenea; order Mazocraeidea; family Diplozoidae; genus Eudiplozoon; species Eudiplozoon nipponicum. The sequence goes on along the minus strand of JAQBSW010009278.1, from coordinate 15,361 downwards.
TAGTCTACCAACCAAGAGAGATGAACGCTGCTAGCAGCCGAAACATGCTCGTCGCGCCTGGCAAGCTTGCTCTTAACACTAGGTTTCTTTAGGAATGCGAGCATTAAAGTACAAGAACTGTTTCTTTCCAATTTTATCTTCAAGTATCTAAAATTGAATATATATATATATATATATATATACTATCACAAGAATGGCCCAGAGGATCGACATCACTTTCAATATAGCGAAAGACCTACATGAAAACAGATGACGGTATATATATATATATATATATACATATTCAACCTAAACAAGAAACCGAGTCAGACTAGTTGACAAACACATAATCAAATCAAAACCCAGATTGTATAAAAATGAGAGTATAAAGTGAAGTTTAGTAGTCTCGAAATAAATGGCCATTATCCTCTTTGTTAATAATGTGTTCTTCTTCTTAATAAGAAAAGTTAAGCAAAAGGCAAAACAAAGCAGAAAATTTAAACGTGGAGAGAATATGAAATAATGGAACAACCAAACACTTGTGTTTACCAACTCCAGTTGAATCTTACTTCCGAGCGTGCATTTTTTGTTTGACTAAATTAGAGCTGAATTTAGTTTACCCACAGAGATTAATGTGTTTATACCCTCAACGTGGTACGATGGTGTCAACCATGTCTCGATGGCCGATCGTACATGGGCTAACGGGGCTATGGCGGTGGTGTCACCAGGGCGTGGTGGATTTCTGACCGGCAATCGGATCTCCTATAAAATACCACATGAGCCCGACGACGGCACCATGACTCGGCGTGTGTTCCCCGCTACAAAAGGGTTCAACAGCCACAGGATTACATGGACTCCTGGACAGTACCCCGTACTTCCGAATGGCGAATGAGCTCTCAGCAGCCACCGGCAACCATGCAACTTGCTGCTGCCTTGCAGACTGCGCTTGGATGTGCAAAGGCTAGAGATGCGTCCTCGATCAAAAAGCCGAGTGGTGAGGGGACACCACTTGTATCAAATTCCCAAGAAACTCCATGAAATGTGGAGCCGGCTTATCCTCCAAAAGGAGTCAGCCGCAGTAAAAGTAAAAGCTATGCGCTATTGCGTTTAGTAATTATTTTAAATGCCACATCTGAAGAACATAAATGCGATGTTTCAGTGAAATGTTGCGCAATTGCAGACCAGTATTCACCATTTGATTTAAAACAGACGTTTAAGTTGCTGTTATTTCATTCGAGTAATTAACCGTCTGGTCGATCGACACTCTGCTTCAAGCGGTACAATCCAAACAACATAGGGGTGCATTCTGTCTACTTCTCAATGCCTTAACGTAGAATGAAATAGTCACACCTGAAAACATATATTCCTGTTATTTCTCAGGTTCGTGACGCATTATCAATTCGCTTAGACTCCATCACACTTTTCCAACGCATACGGCCCTGAAAAGGCTAAACGAAACTTTTAAAGGCGCGTTATAATCTAGCTCGAAAGGATTTCGGACTTCTGCACAATCCGGCACATATTCACCTAGACGTATAGTTGACCTTATTCAATATTCGATAGCCAAACTAGCGCTTAGTATTGAAAGGTTTACAAGATCGACCCCAAATTCTCGTAAAAAATTCTCAATTATTATGAACCAATTGTTGCATAAATCAAATGAATTGAACTTTAACTTCACTGGCTCTACTGATAACAACCCTAAAGATGAATATCGGAGTTGCCTTTCAGAAAGCTGTTCCGAATAATTTATTTCAACAGTAGCGATCGGTGACGGCGAGTCCGGGAATCTGAGCGAATTTCACCTCTCCGGCCATGATCGTTAAAGCTATTAAGGACAATAAATCCAAACATCATTTGATATGTATGGAGTCTCGGCTGTCACGATTTCTCTTTCGGATGCAAACTTTTTACTTCAGCTTTCTGACGTCTTTAACACGTATCTTCTGAATACTACCTCCGGAATAGCTGAAGTCAACGATCCGCCTTATTACGAAAAGCGGAACTTCATCGACCTCCTACTTTAAGGACTTCCGCCATATCTTCATCATACCGGCATTCGCTACAGTTATGGACAGAATTGTCTACAATAATGATCTCTTTTATTAATATCAATCTTTTGGATTACCAACACTGGTTTTGATTGGGCGCTCTATCTCTACTAATCTTGCTAGCGCCTTAAATATATATTCCACTTCCTCGATATTTCCATAACATTCAACTCCCTGTCCTTCTCGGCGATTAAATGCGCCTTATTAATTTACGACATATGCGGTCGCGTATTTAGGATTTTGTTACTATCTCAGAAAGCGATCGGCGTCTATAAGAATCAGCCTCTATCCGTTCTAGCATTACGCAGGAATCATTACTCGACCTTCGCGTTTTAATCTTGCACTTAAAAAGGTTCAAATTGATATCCATAATTCAAACATTTAAAATATGCTGATGAAATGGTAGTAGATTTTGCTGCATTGCTAGCCCGGTTCTCTCATTTAATCAATCGCTCAGCTCCTTTTTAGGTTTCAAGCTAAACTTTGCGAAATTGGTCTCAAACTTAACTCGGATCAAATTCCTTTAATGAAGCTTAGCCCCGATCTTTCGACAATTCTCAACCTCTCCCCAAATACATATATCTTCGATTTTGTGAAACACGTAGGTATCACATTCCCTGTCACTGGAATTGTCACTACATTTCAATGAAGTATCATCAACGCCTTTCAAATTGACTCCATTAATATTTATCAGATCACAGAACCATATTCAGAGACTTATTCAAATCTCATGCCCTGTCCCTTATATTCTACGCTAGTAGGTTTTATTGCTCTCCCACTTTGACACACTCCTAGAGCAGATTGCTTCTCGCTTTCTCAAACGACTCTTCCTTCTTGGTCTTGAGTAGTAAAAACTTCAAACTTAGTGTTAGACGTTGCGATTCATGGCGTCCTCCAGCACCCAGATAACGGTGGACTCAAATAGATTATCTAGTAATTGGTTGCACATGGCGTTGTTGCATCCAGGATTGTCGTTCTTTTTGGAACACTTATGCGCAGTCTAAAAATCGATCTCAAAAACTTCTGGACCAGATAGGATGAAAAAATGGAAGAAGCGTTTGCGTCAAGTAATAGTCGCTGTTTGCTCAAACTTATTCGCGCAACCGGTCCGAGAAAATTAAAAGTTAGTGAAACTATAAATGATAGTAGCAACCATTTAATAACCGATAAAATAAGTCGTCTTGATAGGTAGGCTAAACACTTCAAAGATCAACTTTCTTGGGCGTCAGTTCCGAATCCCGAAAGCACGTCTTCATCAACAGTGTGGAATGTTAGTCTCAAAGAACCATCAGAGTTAGTAATACGTGATTCAGTTCTTTCTCTTAAACGCCGCAAAGCCACAGGCCCCTAGGATTTGCTTCCAGGATTATTTAAGGGTGGTGGCGATATAATTTTGGAAGAGATGACAAAACTTTTTCATAATATATGGAATGAGGAAACTGTATGACTTGACTGGAATGAGTAGACCATCATTCCAATCTTCAAAAAGGCAATCGTAATTGGCGCGCTTTGCTTCGATTATCCTACGTCGTCTTAGCGCTTCACGTGAATCACATACAAGAGAAGAACACACCGGATTCGGCTCAGGACGAGGTTGTATAGGTAATATTTTACGTTAAGGCAAGTTCTTGAACAACGACATTTGTATCACCGTCCCACGAAAGCCGTCTTTCTAGACTTCAATGGTTCATTTGACTCGTCGGATCGCAATGTTTTATTTCAAATTATGTCAAAAAGTTGTTTTCAAACAAAATGTATTAATATTACACGCGCTCTCTACACAAATACTTCTGGTCGCGTTAAGGTCTACAACGAACTAACGCATAGTTTTATAACCAGCAGTGGTGTTCGTCAAGTTTGTCCACACTCCCCTTATTGTTTAATTTTGTAATCAACGCTATTATGAGAAACACTCTTCCGCACATTCAGGATGCAGATGTTGAAGTGTCCCCGGATGGTAAATTAGTCGATCTTGACTATGCAGACGATATCGTACCATTATTCGACAATCGAGAGGCTGCCCAGGCCACCTTGAATAGATTAGCAGACTATGTTCCATCTTTCGGTATGAAATTCGCATCCTCTAAATGCAAGATACTTTTACAGGATCACCCACCACTCACTCCAATGCTGCGACTGTAGAATGAAGATCTAATCATAGTCGACAGGTTTACATATCTTGGGAGCTATATCAATAACTTAGACAATATGTCCGACGAGGTGAGAATGCGAATCGCGAAAACTAGAGTAGCTTTCTTGAACCTTCGTCATTTATGGAGAAATGCGAATATTTCACTTTGCCTTAAAGGTCGTGTTTACAATGCATCTGTACGCGCAGTCTTATCATACGCTAGTGAAACTTGGCCTGTTAGAGTTGATGATCTGAGACGCTTACAGGCATTCGATCATCGTTAGTTGAGAAGTATAGCACATGTTGGTTACCAGCAACGAATAAATAACGTTGACATCCGTAGACGTGCCCCACGTTAGAAAAACAAATAACGCTCCATCAACTTCGTTGGCACGGTCATGTTTTACTTATTCCATCACTTCGATTGCCCAGTAGAGCTCTGTTCCCCCATCCATCACTAGAAACAAGGTGGGCAGATGTTGACATGGAGGAAACAGTTGAAGTCACATCTAAATCGGGAAGTATAGGACCCACTCGTTTTCCAGGATATGGACGGCGTGCGCATCATACTTCTTGATTAGAAACTCGTAGCGATATGGCATCGAATCGAGTTCAGTGGTGATCTTGTTGTAGATGCCTAGTGGAATCATCTTCGTAACCTTTTATTATTAGGGCCAAGTTAGCTGCGAAAGCCGGAAGGAAGCCGTATTGCTGGTGTTGCCTGCCCTAATGCTAATTTGGCCATAAAGGTGTTGTGGAGAAGTCTAGTTTGCCTCATTTCTGTGAGTTATCCTGATAAATTTACTAATAGTAACTAAGTATTCTTTCTCTCTATCTTTCTTTCGTAAATCTCACTAATAATTAGTCTAAAATCTAATTTGTTATTATTTATATTTTTTTCATTTCTTATGGCTATATGGCGGTGAAACATTAGTCACTTGACTTTTGTATGGCTAGTCATGATGGTGATGAATTTCCAACCTCCACCCTCTTGTGGTTCAGTGTCCATATAAGAGTAGTATCATCTGTACACAAGAATTCCGTCGTCGAATTTCTCTCACTGTTGCCACTTATCAATCCAATCCAACAACATCCCCAATACCTTCACTAAAATATACATTTTTCCAAAACACTACAGGCGAATATAAGAGCACAACCACGCGATGAATCTAAGAAGGCGGTTAATTTATATTTCTTTAACAAATTCCTGACAAAACGGCCTGTTCCTCTTTCACCCTTAATACGCATGGTCGTTATTCGTTTTACTAAGGGCTCCTAACTCCGCATTAGTGATGGTCGAACACGTTTCAAGATCCTTTCCTTGCTGACAATCATTTCAAATTCTAATCATGCTTTCGTCTATTTCAGCTTTAACGGATCCTCATTAGACTACAGAAGAAACAAATTCGGCCATTTGCTGTCTTGTCGGTTCGTCATTTTAAATGCCAAACAAGTGTAAGCGCACGCTGCTAAAGTCTGAAGTTCTGTACTCTACTGTCGATAGAAATTCAGTTATTTTACAATACTTCAATCTAGTCCATGTACCCATAGTGAAAAATATCTTCTTCTGATGTCTACGTAGAGCCCTGCTACAACCAGCACTTTCCCTGCCTTATTGATAGTCACTGTTTCACTCACTTATGTAATCCCGTCTTTTATTGATATTTTGATCTTTACTGGCTAGTCAAACACAATTCCTTACATTGTGAACATCCAATAGCTCAACTGCTATTTACCAGATTCCTCTACATCTTAACATCGCGCAAAAACTTTAAAAAGTTGGTATGTTTAATTTGCCACAAGGCACCCCTTCATGGAGTCCAGATTTATTCAAAGCTTACTTATTGCTCTTCAAAGTTTGTGGTTTCCACTGTAGTCTAAGTATCCAGATTTCCTTCTGACAAATCTCTTACGCATATAGTCCAGTTGCTGTCTAAGAGTTCTCATTTGTCTCACCCTCATCATCCACACGCCACGCACAATTTTAAGTCCTTAATTTAATCCAGCAATACAGGCAAGCATCTCTTGTCTATTCATTCCAAGGCAACAAGTGTTTTCAACTCATTAAGAGTTCAAGGCGATTAACGTTTATTTCTTTATTTAATTATAATGTAATGCAGATTGAGAGCGTAGCTTGTTCCTTGTGTAGACATAATTCACTTTGTCTCTAATATTAATATCTCAGGTCGTAACACCGGAATTTCAGGATGTAAATCTTTAATCTGCTTGGTCCCTTCATTTATACAATGCTAGCAACTGCTAGAAATCATCAATGGTTTTTCCAGCGCTTTCTGCAGACAGTAGTATCCTTAGTCATAATTAACATACTAACAGTTCCTATTTCAGCTTCTTCAGCGGACTCACATAAGAATGCAAGTCTGAGTATGTAACCGTTCGCTATCTCGATCGTCTGTAGCTACGCTTTTTATGAATATAGTCCAATGAAGTCAACCCCACTCGGGATCCTCACCAAACAATCGCTATCTTACCGCGACAAATTGTTATCAGAAAATCTTTTCAATTAAATCAGCATCATGCTGTAGAATATTTTGCCGTACTAAGGTTTATTTAATAACACGACAGTAAATCCGCTTTCGTCTCATTTTTACTAATAACGACATAAAATGCCTAAGCACCATTGCAAATCCATGCATAATCCTACTTTTGCGTAGCACCTTGATCCTTTCAATTTCCGGACAAGATGGCTCCTGTCGTCAAATAAAAATGTTTAGTTCTTATACATATTTTAATCACATAGTATAAAAAGCGATATTACTAAAAAGCAGCAAACGGAAATTATTCCATGTAGAAAAATAAGCATACGCTTGAAAATACAAAAAATTGGAATTCTGATTTAAAAAAACATGTTAGCACAGTAGCGGTCATAAGCAAAATGCAAGTTTATAAAACTGCTAATACAAATAACTGTGCAACAGCAATATATATCACAATTTGTAGGTCAACCATTCAAAAACGCAATCACACTCTTTTTCTGTCCGTTAGTGTTCGCGCGATGCAGCCATGCCCACCTCTAGAAAAAAGCTAAAAAACGCATAAAAAAGTAATTAAATTAGTACCTTGTCGTGCCACGTCAATAGAGAGAGATTGCTAACCTCATTTGGTTGTTCAAATGCCTTGTATACATATTTCATTAAAAGATCCACTTGATCATCGTCAAGAGCACCAATGACTTCATCGCACTGCGATGATTTGAATGTTGCCAAAACCTTAGTGACTAATTTAAATGCACAATCTTTAACAGAGCTATCTTTCGACCCAACTGGAGCATTCGATAAGAGATATACTAGAGCTTTTATATTTTCATTGCTAAAATAAATACTTGAAAAGACATTACCCATTTAGCATGTTTACAATTTCGCTTTCAGGAATGTTAAAAGTGGAGGTTTCATCACACTGTTCCTCTTGAAAAGTAGATTCTTTGAATTGGTCCACATCCACTTTTCTAAACTTGGTATCGCCAGTGTTTTTTGCCATTTTCAAATTTGTCACTTATTAAGTTTCCGTAAGAGTAAATAAAAATGCCGCGCAAATAATCAACACATTATTTTCTCATTTTACAGAATTCAATGTCAACAACATTAATCTTGTATTGTGAAATGAACATATGTATTGCTCAGGTACACAGCTCAAGTGTGACTGTAAGACACTACACCTAGTATAAAGAGTAAAAATGACGGGCCCCGAAAAGAACCACTTAATACATCGTTTTTCAGGATAATGTATACAAATTTTGTTACTAAGCAAATGTAGCACTAAGCAACGACATTTCTGTAAGCAAAGATTACTCAGTTAATTGCAGTAAGTAAATAACTACTGTAGATGCTTCAACCCTATTAGTTAGTCATTTGTAAATTCACCAGCCGAGAATAATTTATCCTATTTGCTTTCCCAAGGATACTCAACAACGGTTTATGATCAGTTAATATCATAAACTGATGTCCATCTAGGTAGTGCTCAAAATGTAACACTGCAGAATAATCTGCTAGTAATTCCTTTCCAAGCGTATCATATCGCTTCTCGCGATCTTGGAGTTTCCGACTATAGAATCCAATCGGCTTGACTATACCATTTTCTCGTTGATGTAACACTGCTCCTATGGCTACATCAGAAGCATCTGTGACCAGCTCAAACGGCTTAGTCCAATCCACAGGTGCTAATGTGGTTATTTGGCTTAACAGATCTTTGGCCCTCTGGAATTTTTCCTTGTCGTCTTGGCTAAAATTAATAGGCTACGACTTCTTGATCGTGCTCCGTTCACAAACTAAATGTCGAGTTAGCGACCCCAAAATTCCAGCTAAACCTGGTATGAACCGACGATAGTAGCTAATCATGCCCAAAAATCTACGCAACTGGCGTACAGTTCTAGGTTCTAGCACATCCTTGATTGCTTGTACCTTGTCTTCAAAGGGCTTGATTCCATCCTTTGAAATGGTGTGTCCAAGATATTTTACGGTAGAGCAACCAATCCTGCTTTTTTCTGGTTTCACTACCAATCCATGCTGTTCCAGCTTAGACAAAACGATGTCCAAATGCTCCCGGTGTTCCTCCTTAGATTGACTATATATAATGATGTCATCTATATACACTCTAGCAAATGAACAGTCTTGAAGAACTTCCTCTGTCAGACGCTGGAATGTCTGACTTGCATTCTTCAACCCAAAAGGCATACATAAGAATTCATGCGATCCTCCTCCAGGGAATCGCACTGCTGTGAGCGGTATAGATTCTGCCTCCATAGGTACTTGATAGTACGCCTTCTGCAGATCTAACGTTGTATATACCTCATACCCCATTATATCCCTGAGCAAAGTACTCTGATTCGGTAGAGGATACGAATCGCCTTTTGTTATCGAATTCAATAGACGATAGTTACCACAAACCCTCCATTGACCTGGTTTAGGTTTGGAAACAACCACTATTGGAGATGCAAAGTTGGAATTTGAACGCCTACAAATTCCTTCTTCTCTCAACCGCTTAAATTTTTCAATAGCAATCTGCTGCTTATGTTGTGCTAGCGGTTGAGCCTTCGGCAAACAAGGTACTGGTTCCACCAACTCGATTTGGTGTTCTATGCCTGTCTTTAAAACCTTGCGTTTGGCATTAAATGGCAGAAACATGGCCAGGTGTTTCTCGATGACATCCGCCAAGTCATCGGCGACGACGGGTCTGGGTAGTCTCATTGACCTAACTACTGAGGTCCCAGTCTCAGCATAAGTCACTATCCCAGTGCTTTGTCCAATGGTCCTAGATTTGGGATCTAAAGCGAGATTAAAATGGATCAAAAAGTCCATCCCAATGATGTTATCCTTTATATCCGCGACCAGAAAATTCCACGTAAATGGAGATTTTTGCCCCAATGTCACTGACAATTCTTTAACTCCCTTAACCTCAATTGGACTTCCATTAGCAGCCCATAGTTGGTAATCAAATGTGGGGCTATCAATTTCCACCACATCAGATCGAACTATGCTCACCTCTGCACCCGTGTCTATTAAGAAATTTAAGCCGCTAAGTTCATCAGTTATAACGAACTTATTGTTGCTATAATCAGCAACCTCTCTAAGATAACCTGCCAGCCTAAATCTAACAGATTTACGGACTGTATTACCGCGCGTTTCTTCCATCAAAGCTTCCGAACCTAACTTCGATGATTTTAGTATGCCACGAATATGCATACCTTGGAGCCTTGCATGCGCAACCCCCCCCCACCCCTACGGCTCTTATTAGCGGGGGCTTCATTAATTTTCCGGCAGCTTCGACCTGGCTATAGAAAGACTACTTCCTTTCCATCGGGGAATACCAAACTTTGGAAACGTGCATCTCCCTTCCTGACATTGTCTAAACTCGGCGTATTTGCGATGCGATACGCACCACTCGCGTGGTTCTTGTACACTCTCACGCGATTCGCCTCTCCAATGCTTGGAATTTGAATGTTGACTCCGAGAATTTACCCTACTTATGTTGGAAGTTTCCTTATTGCTTTTTGTCCAACCCACATCCCTGCGGAGGGTACTTAATTCATTCTCTATGGTCAGGAGTCTCTCTGAGAGATGTCTGAGTTGCTGCTCCAGGCGTGAATCTGTGGTTACTGCATACACCTTAGGTTCCATCTGACGATACACTTTGTCCAACCCTTTGAGCTTCTTGGGCCACTCTAATTCCAATGTACCATATACATCTAAGGTGGCTCTTAGTCTAGCAGGCAATTCTGCTACAAATATACTATTTATAACTTCCTCAGATATATCAAGCCCGATGGATTTGAAATAAGTCTGTCATAAAATTCAGATGGAAGTAGATTTCCCATCTTTTCCTGACGTAATAAGTCAGTCATCCGTTCAATAATCTCGGGTTGATATCGTCCATAGAGTTCTTCTACTAGAAGCTCAAATGCATTTTCTGGTTCGTTCTCAGTAACAAAATTCCTGAGTCTAAACAGATTCTTTTTTAATGGCTCAGGTAAGCACCACCAGGCCGAGGAAAACCTTTCTATAGTTTTAGTTTAAAATAAAATTTTGCTTCTTCGACCCATTCAGAGTGGTTGTCTGGTCTATACAAGGTGAGCTTAACATTGCTATCCATAGAATTGCGGCAAAAACGATCATCTAATCATATCTTTCCGCATAAAGGATCCTGGCGCGGTCGCCATTTTTTCGTAGAGGCCCTTTGGTCACTGCCATAAAGGGGGCTCTTGGATGCCAGGCCCAGAAAATCCATATATGCGGAATGATCATCTACCTTGGAACACTTAACTTCCTCTGAACTATCTCTTAAGCTACAATCCTTAAGTCCACTAGCCAACTGCTCTGTATCCTCAGTATTTAATAAACCAGTCATAATATTATTAAATTACTTGCAATTTATATATTATATTAAATAAGCTTACCAGGATACGCTGATATCCACAGGATATTGAATCGGAATGATTGAGACCTTAAAACAAATATTTAAGTTAAATACCCAAAGCAAATTTGTGGTTCGTTTCGCTGATAATTAAAAAGATCAAATCGAGAAGAAGATTATAATGTTTTATTCACAAAGAGTCGGAGATGGAACCACGCAGTGTCCCGCTTGTGCAATTCAGCAACTCAGTTCAAAAACTCTCTCATTTTCCTTCGACAAGACAAGTCCAAAACTTCGACAATATGAACAAAAGAACTTCCAAAAAAATTACAATATTTTTCAAAAATTACAATATTGTTTTACGATACCAGCGATAAAATCATATGTCCAAAAATAAAAATTGATTTATTTTTATATGAGAGGTTAATTGGTGTCCAATAATTAATTTAACCTCTACAGTATAAATTTCATCAGATCTGGTTTTCCTTAGGGTCACATATACGAATTCATGTTTTAGACAATCATTCTCTTAACTGTGATTTAAGAATTTATCTCTGTTAGTTTCGAGCAGTTTTAATTGAGATTTTTGAACTGCAATTTTATTTGTAATTAATAGGGTTTTGTTTAATAATAATACACACTCGCACGTAATACGCCGGTAATATGCGGTGGATATATGTGATTTACGCTCAAAGCCAGGATTTTTATTTTGCGTGTTTTTAACCGTTTATACATAAAAAGTAACTGTTCAGCTAAGACATTTTGGATTTATTTAGTGTGTTTATTATGACTTTGCTGTTGGCCTAGACACTAACTTCTGTTGACAATATTTTATTTTTTGCCGTCTGGAGCACGGTCAATTTTGACTAACAGTAAATTTTAGTTTAATTTGCAACATTGTACATAATACACGTATGATAATTCGACCTAGCCTTTTCACATCACCCATTGGAAAGAGATCTGAGACATTTCATAAGCACGGCCAACGAAACTCATTTCTACCGACATCAGATACCAGTCATGTGTAGGAATATCACAGCATCGCTAAATAAACAGCTACCCTGCTAAACCTCTTACAATAAACCGCAATATGTCTTACAATATAACGAGCCTGTAAAATTTACCAAGTTAATGGAATTCTGGACAGGTAAAATTTCACTAAAATTAAGCATTTTCAATATATTACATGTATATATATGTATATATATATATTTGGCTTTGAAGTCGCGTTGTGGAAAAGTGTGTATGAAGTTAATTCCATTGATTGAATTCACAATTGTACATGATATTTTAATATCAAACTATCCCAGATCTCGACCAAATATATAGTGAGTCTGGGTCGTATTACTGGCTTCAATTAATGAGCCGCCGGTAAGCACATAAAGCATGTGTGTATGACATTATATCTTTGGTTCATGCTGACTTTGTTTTACCTTTTCTTTACATGTTGAACTAATTTGCTATTAAGTATGCAATAATTAATATAAACTCTAATATAAATACGCAGTCCGCAAAAAGTAAAAGATAACTATTATACGTTTTATTGGATAATGTTCTGGTTAACGCGAAATTTGATAATTAATACAGATCAATGCCAGAGTGAATGTATTTGTAGAAGTTAAAATTGATTATAAATAATAATCCTCAATTTTCGTTAACTTTAGCCTATTCAAAAATCCATTTCGTTGGTAAAATATACAAGCTCCATATACATTACATATAGTTCGTTGGCTTTTTATATGCATTGTCGAAGATTTTATACGAAGTTAACTGCATTACTGCTTGAATTCAAATTCGTAAAATACATTCTACATTCCACCTGTACCGCATTTATTGACCAAGTATTTGTGGGTATTAGTCGCAGTACCGGCTTCTCCTTGTGAGTCGCTAGTAAGCAGAAAACGTATGTGTTAATGAGATTACATCTTTCTTTCATGTTGACTTCGGTATATATTTCGGATCATATTTGAACTAACTTGCTACTAGATACGCAATACCTCATATATAATTGCGGACTCGATCATTGTTTGAAAAGTTCGCTCCAGCGGTTCAAACTATGCTTCCTGATACTTGATATACATATGGTACGAAAATGATTGAGGAGCTTAGAATATCGTTAATAAATATTTCGGAGGAGGACAAAATTATAATGATAAAATTGCAAAACGTGAGAACGACTTAAGCCATTTTGAGATAAAGTGTTTTTGATGGGTAATAAAACTATGGATCTTGTTGCACAAAATAGGAAACACGAAACATCTGCATATATAAATATGGTTTAAACGAGGAAAATGTATTGCCCTGATTCGCCATTATAAAACGTACTGCCAATAAATATAAACCGTATGTCACAATCAATTTCAATGAAGAATCGTTGAACTCTGTTCCAATAAATTGACTGCTAGGACCTCTAAGCAGGATCAGATTATATTCTTCAACTTGGAAGACGAATCTGCTCAAGAGTATGTAGGTAAATTTAATGGTATTATTAATATTTCCGCTGAAGCTGCGGTTCGTGGGCTGCACATTATGCCAGACTACTTCCAACCACCTCCAGTCTAACGGTATAGTAGAGAGAATTAATAGGGATCTCAAAGTAACTTTAGCATCTTCGTCCATTAATGGCAACTTGTTCGATGTATTACCTTTAGTCCCACCTGACATGCGTTCCCGTACACGCGAATCTATTAAAACGTCTGCGTCACAACTCCAATATGGCATAGATCTATGCTTGCCGAGTCAGCTCCCACATCTACTACCCGAAAAAGATTACCAACATGTCGAAGCCTCCCGCCTTCAACTTTATTTTGGTAGCATGTCTGAACGGCACCCGAGATATACGCCTCGTCTAGCTTTCGTTCACCCTCAGCTCCACAGCAGCAAGAGAGTACCCGTTCGTAACGACGCTGCTGTTGAACCGTATCGCGGACCTTACCTGATTTTGCTCAGACAGAAAAAATACTTCATTATCATGCAAGTTTCGACACTTAGATCGGTAAACATAAACATGTTGAAACCGTTTATCGAACCACTAGATCCTGGCAATATACAACATTCTACGCGCGTCTCAGACTCTATCTGTCCACAATCTCAACCTAACAATAGATTACATTGCATGACGCATAACTGATAATTTTTGTACATTAATTTTCATTATTCTACGTATCAAATGTTTAAATTTATGCGCACTACGTGCGTCCTGTTTCATGCGACGTGACCTCTGGTTCCATATGATTCATTTACCTTTCTCACACTCACTTGTCTCACGTGGTATAACCAGCTGTTCTTAGCTAACAATTGTGTAGCAATTTTGTACAGTATTTCACTATTATGCTATCTCTGCGGCGATGTTCGAGTACACTTTTTGTCGTTACCATTACATTTTCATGTATATATTTTTTACATTGTACTGTTGCAACGTATGGCTCAAACTTGAGAACACACTGCCGATTTTGGTATGACCAGCTACTTATAGCTAGCGCCTTGTGTAGCAACACTCGTAGTCGTCGGATTCATATCATGGTACAGGCCACTTTCAATGCATATCTCAACTTCATCAGTTGCATAGTACACACTCTACAAATATCATGACCCCAACGTCGAGCACACACTTGCTCCTTTTGTCATGTTCAAACTCATTGACGGCGATCCAACTTGCCCAGGTTTCAACTTAAACCTGACAACTTCAGTGGTAATCTACTCTGCAATATTCACGCTTTGGCTCTCGAAACCTCAAACTACACTATTTTGCTTCACGCGGTATGATCGGCCACTACAGCTAACAATTTGTGTAGCAATTCATAGTGGTTATTTGACATCATATCATTATTGAAGATACCAACGAGCATGCTCCAGCCCAACATTTATTTAACATTTTTATTAGCTATAGGCGGAATAATAACCAATGCAATTAAACAATAACTGATTGCGCGGGTGTTGGTAAAAATTCTTTAAATCAAGTTTGCGAGCTGGAAGTAAACACCTATCCCATTGTATTTAACCGGTCGTCGAACAACATAACAAAACCACCGCCAGTCGATCTTCTTTAATCATCATCAGAGTACGACCTAAAATCGACTAATAGGATCAAACCGCATTACATATATATATAGAATAGAATAGAATAGAATATCTTTATTTGGATTCAAACCACACATGTTCCATCAAATAATAAAATTAGAAAATGTACAATATAAAAAGATATCACATCACATATATATGTGCAATTAGTTGTACTGTACAATTTATCAGCATCAGAAAGTTCAGCTGTAAAGAGTGATAGATTCTTCATCAAAATTAGAAAAATTTAAGATATAATTCGAGTATAACAGTTTGT
>JAQBSW010009277.1:0-29680 GCA_029291075.1 Eudiplozoon nipponicum | reverse complement strand
GTTGGTCTCTAATCGATTTTCAGTGAAAAGCTTTCGTTTTCATGTAAATAATTTTAAATATGAAGATAAGTAGAATTTTTTGAATAATTTTTTTAATTTAAAATTTTTTTGGTGAAATGCTGGATAACATTATATGTTTAATAGATTTTTTTCACTTGTTGCTGAAATAATTACGAACTGATAATAATATACTGAGTTAACAGAAATACATATTTTAAAGTGCTGCATAAAAATCATATTTCAGATCAAGAAAAATTCCAGATTTAAAAATTTTTACCGACATAATGTGCTTTTAATCAATAACACAAAAATCACATAAATGTCGTTTTAATTTTAAACGTAGTACATTAGTAATGCAGTACAGTTCTTAATCGTATAAAACGTTCATACAGGGCGAGGATAAGCCTCTAAGTTTCTCTTTAATATATAGAAAAGTGGAATCATAATTTAAAAATCACATCAAATAACAATATAACTGTTTCAAAATTAAATTTGTAGAATATATTTCTACCACATTAAAAATGTATTTGAAATACTTTAGCTATTATTAAAATATTGCTACTCTATGACTTACAATGAAATATCAAGTTAACTGGATGAGTAAACCTTACATTGAACTTGCCAATAAAAACACCTACGCACGAAAAAGACTTAAAAAAATACATTGCCGGAATAAAGTTAATACAAAAGTTTTTTCGTGATCATTTGTGGCAGTCTTTATTGTAATAAAATGTTTTGTGCTACTTGCTTATTCTAGGTTTTCTAGATGTCCTGTTCGATGCGGAAATGTATACAAATGAAGAAATTAACCATGGTCTACCACTACGTGGAACGCATTTATTGTTTAATTTTAGTGTTTGGACTATAATATATATATATATATATATATATATATATATATATATATATATATATATATATATGAGAAAAAGAAATTTTATCGGATAAAAAAAAAACCGTTTCTCTCTCACATTCTGCTCAGTTATACACAAAATGAACATCTCTTTATACATAATTTAAAAGGAAAAAGCAAGATAAAAATTTTTAAACATGGAGAAGGTGTGAAATAAGGGAACAACCAATCAATTGCGTGCATCACCTCCAGTTCAAGCTCAATGCCTGAACATGCTTCTTCTGCTTGCATAAATCCGGCTGCAATTTGTTTATCCATAAAGCTTCGTATGTGGCTAACTCCCTTCTGTTATTGCATTTAGTAATTATCTTAAATGCTACGTCTGGAGAACATACGTGTGAGGTTTCAACGATGTGTTGCGCAATTGCAGACGTGTATTCACCATTTGATTTAAAACAGGCGTTTAAGTTGCAATGTTCTCTCATTCGAGTAATTAACCGTCTGGTCGATCGGCCTACGTAAGTTGATCGACAACTTGCGCATGTATATTGGTAAATAATATTTGATGTCGACATTAACGGCTGTTTCTCTTTGATTGCTGGTAAAGGCAAGTGTGTTACCTTAAATAACACTCGTAGTTTAGCTGCATTAAATGTGCGTGTTAATGCCGCTTCAACTTTCTTTTGTGCTATTCGGGAAACTGCATCCCCCTTAAATGGGATGTTCAGGTAGACTGCTTTCTTTTCTGGTCCGAAATACGTCTGTTTCTGTTGACTTTCCCTTTTAATAATTGATTCAATTAATTGTCTAGGATAGCCATTAGACATTAAATCGTTTATTGCTTTACTTTATTCGTTGTCTTTTAATCTGGACTAACCAGCAGTCAATTATTGAAAATCAGTCAGGATTATTTGATAGTTTATATAGAAAGGGCACAGAACTGTTTGTGAAGGCAAATAATGCTTAATGGATAAAAAAGATTACAGCAGGATTTATGCAAACGGAAGAAGCATGTTCAGGCATTGAGCTGGAACTGGAAATGATGCTACACAAATGATTGAGTTGTTCCCGTTATTTCACCTCTCTCCCATGTTTTTATTTTTCTAACTTGTTTTTCCTTTCAATTTATATATAAAGAGATGTTCGCTTGTAAATAAGTGAGAAGAATATGAGGAAGGAAATGATTCTGGTATCTGATAAAATTTCCTTTGCCTGTAAAATGGAAGGAGTACCACGTATTTTAGTTTGGCTTGCATTCCAAACCAACTATGCAATATATTCGTCCGGCCTGCGTCACCTATCATTGCTATATTCTTCATTTGGTTTACTTTTGAAACTATAAAGTATGTAGGTTTTTCTTAGTGTATGCAAGGTAAAAATGTAAATATTATCAGGTTGGCGCATCCAAATGAAGAAAATAAGGTGACAAATGATGTAACTTGACAAAATGTTCTGTTTTTTATGCGTAGCATGAATTGATTTCATTTATTGATTGTGGCATCTGGACTTATTATTGGCCCTTAATAAACGATCTATGAGCATAAGTAATTTCGGTTGATTTTCTGAATGTATACATGTTAAATTGAACTTTTCAGAAACATTCAGCTGATTAACCGCATCCACGATTTTATTTTCTGGGTGGTCGAATTGCACTCTCAGTTCTACAATAATCCGACTGATTCACATTAAAAAATATGTGTTAGTTTTGGCTTAGTGGTGGCTGTGTGCTGATTCATCCCGTTACTCCAAAGGCTTCTACACCATTCGTGCTAGCGATTGGAAATGGGGTTCGGTATAATCTTGGTTGTCTTGGTGCGCTGTGGTACCTCATTTCAGGTACGATCTTCAGGAATCTAATAATACACAGTAAACTGTTCACACGCCAGATTTAAGCATAAATCTGGTGGCTCGGTAGACAACCAAGCTTAGATCGAGCCTCATTTCCAAAGAGTAATACCAATGGTGTAGAAGCCGTCGGACTGAGCTCGACGAAGCAGCACTCCTACCACTACGAAGCCGAAATCAACGTGTACTTGCAAAACGTGGATCAATAGGATCATTGCGTAACTGAGAATAAAATCCAACCACCAGCGAAAGAAAATTGTGGATACGTCAAATGTCATGAATACACAACAACATTCAGGGTATATTACACCTCCCATTTCTTTTTATTTAAAAATTTAAACTACTGATGTACTGAATTAATGAGCAATTAGTTTCAAGAATGAATAAGCAACTTCTTTTCTTCTAATGAAATCTTTTTCTTTCTTTTTTGTACGCTGAGTCAGTTCAACTGCAATGACGTGAAAACTTCATCTTATCATAAATAATAAATCAACTTGCGCTTGATTAGGTCACTAATATATTAAATAACGCAAATATAAAGTCATCAATTCATCAAGTTTCAATTACAAATTGTGAACATAAAGCCCACGATACGTTTAGACGGCAATATGATTTAATTGTCACGAGTACATAATCTGTTTAAGTATAGTGCAATCAGCAGAAATATTCATCATCGTGATTGCATAAAAACCACACAGCTGACATTCTATGATGGTACAATTTATGAAGACAAAAAGTATACGAGAATTGCATTTTAACTCGTCAACAGAAATAAACATAATCGTGATTACATCTAAATATTACAACTGAAATTCCAGGAAGGTACAATTTATGAGAATCAAAAATGGTATGAGAAGCGCATTCCATTTCATCAGAATCATAAATGCATGGACGTTTTATCTTTGTTACTGAGTATTAAGTCATTCCCTGAGAAAGACACAAATACATCTTAAGATCGAGAATTTGTAGCTAATTTATATTTTTACATTTGAACTTACTTTAGACCGTTCGTTTTTAGAATTTTCCGCCGACAAGACTTAGTTGAAACTGGCAATACAATTTAACAATAATTGATTGCGCGGGTGGTGGTAACAATTCTTTAAATCAAGTTTGCGAGCTTGAAGTAAACACCAATCCCATTGTATTTAACCAGTCGTCGAACAACATAACAAAACTACCGCCAGCCGCAACGCACTGACGCGTTTCGACCTTCCATGATCATCATCAGAGTACGACGGCAAACTGACTATCGAGGATCAAACCGCATTGAATATATATGGAAATCAAATTTAGATATGCGGCTCTCACCTCTAGCAGTCTCACTTACATTGAACTTGACTGGAAATGTCGGCTGCACAATTTCTATGCAGTCACGAACATTAACTGTTTGCAGATTTCGCCATATATACATATATAGGCAATACAATTTAACAATAATTGATTGCGCGGGTGGTGGTAACAAAGTGGCGAAAGATGCAAACAGTTAATGTACGTGACTGCATAGAAATTGTGCAGCGGACATTTCCGGTCTGGTACAATGTATGCGAGACTGCTAGAGGTGAGAGCCGCATATCTAAATTTGATTTCCATGTATATTCAACGCGGTTTGGTCTTCGAAAGCCAGTTTGCCGTCGTAATCTGATGATGATCATGGAAGGTCGAAACGCGTCAGTGCGTTGTGGCTGGAGGTAGTTTTGTTATGTTGTTGAGAGACTGGTTAAATATAAAGGGATTGGTGTTTACTTCAAGCTTGCAAACTTGATTTAAAGAATTGTTACCACCACCCGCGCAATCAATTATTGTTAAAGTGTATTTAAATTGTTTTTTCGCTTGAAACTTAGCATTGACATGATACATTAAAAAACAACGATTAGAGGGAAAAAGCTACACATTATGAACATTATGAGTAATTAGTGTGACGGAAGGCATTATGGACTTATGTGTAATGAGATTAAGCTGTTCAATAATGCACACATTTACATTTGTAATAAATTTGATATTTTGCCAAATTTAATCAGCTTTTCGATTGGCTTAAACTATTTGCATTAATTTGGTGCTATCAACAATACTTGCTTGCTTCGGTCCAATTTATCAATTTAAAATTCGAAAAAGTCATTGTTTTCGCTAAGATATTTGTGCACAAATACTTATGTTATAGTCAGATTCGAAAAGATATTCATGTTTAAATAAATTATTGCTGGTTTCTGAAAGAAACAATTTATTTCGGTATACTTTAGTGTATGTAAAAATAGGCCCCAAAATATTTTGTTTAAAACTCAATGTAAAATTCCAGGAGTAAATAAAATTATTTTTTAGAACATACTTCTTTATACCTTAATATTTCTTAAATTTAATAAACATCTGTTAATCAGATTCAAATATCTCTTAATTCATTCGACAAATTTATCTACCGCGAACTTATTTGTTGCACCGATAAAAAATATTTTGTTCATAAATATAAACACCCTAAACGCAGCTGAATGGAAGAAATCCCAGATATAAAGGCAAATTTTATTAATGATGTGAAACTAAATAATAGTTCATGTATTTATTGTTAACTTCTCGTCAATGTCCTCTCTTGGTGTTACGACGTCCAATGAAGAGCCGTTGTATTTTTAAATTAATAATGCTAAAAAGTGCCTAAATAAAGGTATGGCGTTTTACGTGTATGACATAGGAGGCAGTTAAAAAGCGTTTTTGTCCAAACAATGTAAAATGAATAAAAGTTCTGTGTTTATCGGTTCACTTATCTGCATATCAGCGTTGTTTGAAACCGGATAAATAATAATTTCCTATCTTTATACAATGCATACTTTTTAGGATATTATGACTTAATTTAAGCATTAAATTTTCTTGACTGTGAGGGTTTGTTAAACGTTAAACTAACCTGTGTCTACACAAATGTTTAGCTTATCGAACAAGCATAGCTTAAGAATTAAAAAATTAAATTTTAATGCGCGAATAATGTGGTGTTATCTGTTGTCTTTGTGACCCTAAGGACAAAGCTAGGGTTTAGAAATAGGACTAATTATTGTTCAGAATATTCAAACGATGCCCAATCAAATCCTACTATGATACTTATGTTTGAATAAAAATCTTATACTGCTGTGTTGTTTGTTAATAAATATTATTTTGCACAGTATGGACGTCCAAAGATCTTTATTTGATTATTTTCCTTCGTCATTTAAAAAAAATGTTTTTGTCATTTCTATAGAAACACGTGTGAGAGAGAGAAGGAGAGTCGGACAGATTAAATTTAATCACCTAAGCAATCATATTAACCTGTATGCAATAGCTTGTTAGAATTTATAATTAGTTTAGTACCTATCCGCTAGCAAAATAACTGACGATCAAATACATATTCATATATTGGTGATGTTTTAATTTGGTGCTAATCTGTTTCCCGTCGTTTATCCAGACTGATTTTTTCTGTGTATGGTTTAGTAAAATGTTCATTTGTCAAAATTCTTCAAAGAAGAATTGTGCTAACGCTAATCAGATTACCGGCTTAACGAGAAAATATTCCCATCGACAAGCTAAGTACCGAAAATCAGGTTTGGGTGTAACGATGGAAGAGGAAGCAGCGTGATTGCAAAAATATTAAAAGTAAGTTTTCATTCTTATTATGTATAAACTAAGCACTGTATAATGTATGTACATAATGGGACAGGTGTTTATATCAAGACCGCAACCTTGATTTAAATCAATGTTATCACATCTTACGCAATTAATAATATTTTTATTATAGTTTTCATCCATTCACATTGTAATATTTCTAGAGACAGGTAATATTAAAACGAAGGTAAACTGTCGAGTGAACAACTATTTGTCCAATCGACTTTTTTCTTAAGTATTAACCAGGTTATCACAAGCAGTTAAACTCAAGCCATTCTTCTACTCACTTAAGCCATGAACCACGTTGCGTTAATTTGCACGTTTATTTACTAAGTGTTGCGATTTTAGTCAACGAAACTACACAAACAAAGCTGACAAGAAATTCTGGGTTGCACACAAAATGAAAGTATAATTGAAATCAAAATATGGAGAATTAGATTTTAGCGAATTTAACATTGTACGTTAAAAGCTGTGAAACACATTATTGACATACAGACAGATACGCTAATAAAGTAACATAGTGAGAGTTAACCGTAGTGCATATGTACCATTTATATATGGCTTTATAGTTGTACACGTAAATATAGGAACCTATCTATATATTTCTGCATGCTTCATGCTTGTATTTGTGTTTGCATATAAGTATGAATTTATGTATGTATATATGTATGTATGTCTGTATATATGCATGTATGTATGTATGTTTGTATACATGTATGTATGTATGTATGTATGTATGTATGTATGTGTGTATGTGTGTATGTGTGTATGCATGTATGTATGTATGTGTGTATGTATGTATGTATGTATGTATGTATGTATGTATGTATGTATTATGTATGTATGTATGTCTGTATGTATGTATGTATGTATGTATGTATGTATGTATGTATGTATGTATGTATGTATGTATGTGCGAAAGGATGTATGTATGTATGTAAGGATGTATGAATGTATGTATGCATGGATGTATGTATGTATGTATGTATGTATGTATGTATGTATGTATGTATGTATGTATGTATGTATGTATGTATGTATGTATGTATGTATGTATGTATGTATGTATGTATGTATGTATGTATGTATGTATGTATGTATGTATGTATGTTGCCCGTAGCCATAGAAATTCCGGCTTGACGACCGGCGGGCTCAAGCTAGTCGACCCGGGATTGGTAACATGAACCTTGCCGGGCCTTAAAGGGACAGCCATCATCCCGTTTCATGTGAAGCCTCGAGTTTGGTCTAACTGCACTGTAACTTTTTGTTAAATGTGTAGTGACGGAATGAGAGCAAGCGTTCCAGACGTGAGGGGCAAGTTTCGGCTGCTGAAGGAAACTCTGGCCACTGGCATCTGGGCAGATAGTGCTCATCAGCTTTGGTTGGCAGACTATCTAGGAGAAGGAAAACTCAGAATAAAAACCATCACTAGGAATGGGCGACCTAGTGTTCTTTTACAGTCCACATATAACCATGACAAGTACAACTTACAATAATTACATACTGCATCGGCCGTCGCGCAGTATAAAAAGGGTCGCCTTATCTGCTGAGCCGTGCAGGGTGGATAAGCGAAAACAGGCTACTGCAGGCAACTCCAACTCTATATTCGATTCTGCGTCCTTTCCTTCCCCTTCCTCTTCTCAATCTTACAATAACTCTCTTTTAGATACTATAAATATGGTTGGTTTAGATCATAACACTGAGCCCAATACTAGGTTGCCAAATATTGAAAATGGTTCTTGTAGACGATCATTCATTAAACCTAAGTTAGGTTTTAACGTAGGCGCATTTAATGTGCGAACATTAAAACAACTTGGACAGCAAGAATCTCTTGCTCGTACGTTGGATAAATTAGAGTTCGACATATGTTGCGTATCTGAAACCAGAATACAGGATCCTACGTGTATTACAGAACTAGTTGCACCATCCCTATCTACGCGTTATTGGCTTCGAACATCTGGTTCCACAGAGTCCTCTCAAGCCGGTAAATGGGGCGTTGGTATTGCCCTTAGCGCGCGAGCTGAAGCTTGCTTAATTGAATGGATCCCTTTAAATAGTCGATTGTGTGCGGCACGTTTAAATACATCTACTAAAATCAAAGCAAAAAACCGTTATCATCGTTGCCTCTTCGTTGTATCTGCATATGCTCCTACCGATTGCAGCACAGAAGAAAGCAAGGACGCTTTTTACTCCGAATTAAGCTCCTTACTAAGTAAAGCACGAAGTTCGGATATAGTCCTGGTTATGGGTGACATGAATGCTCAAGTTGGTCGCTTAAGCAACACAGAATTTCATTAAGGTGGAAGATACACTCTAAGCTCGACTCGCAATGATAATGGTGAACGGCTTTTGGATAGCTGCGCGGAACATAGACTATATTTAAGTAGTACAAATTTCAGACGTAGTGTTAAACGTTGTGCTACATGGCGTCCTCCAGCACCCGGACAACGGTGGACTCAAATAGATCATGTAGCAATTAGTTATAGATGGCGTGGTTGCATCCAGGATTGTCGCTCTTTTTGGAACACTTATGTCGACTCGGACCATGCACTTATCCGTTGTAGATTTGACTCTAAAATTTTCCGGGAAAATAATTAAGAATAAACCCCAAATTGATGTAGGCAAACTCGAACAACCGTCCATCCGACAAAACTATGAAAATATTCTTAAGGCTAATCTAACTGGTCTGAATAGCGAAAATCCGAATATACTTTGGTCCAAGATAAGTTCCACTATGCACAATGCAGGTACTACTGTATGTGGCATAGCAGGCCCCCGTAGAAATAATCACTGGCTCTCTGTAAAATCTATAGAGATACTCGAAATAAGGCGCCAAATTCCACCTGGCTCGACTCATAATAATACCCGTCGCAATATAAGACGCCAACTTAAGCGCAGTCTAAAAGGCGATCTCGAAAACTTTTGGAGCAGAAAGGCTGAAGAAATGGAAGTAGCTTTCGCGTCAGGTAACAGTCGCTGTTTGTTCCAACTTATACGCACAACAGGTCCGAGAAAGTTAAAAGTTAGCGAAACTATAAATGATAGTAACAACGAATTAATAACCGATAAAATAAGTCGTCTTGACAGGTGGGCTGAACACTTTAGAGATCAATTTTCTTGGCCACCCGCGTCAGTTCCGCTTCCCGAAAGCATGTCTGCATCAACAGTGTGGAATGTTAGTCCCGAAGAACCATCCGAGTTAGAAGTACGCGATGCAATCCTATCTCTTAAGCGCCGCAAAGCCGCCGGCCCCGATGATCTGCTTCCGGGATTGTTTAAGGATGGTGGCGATATAATTTCAGGAGCGTTGACCAAACTTTTTCATACTATATGGAATGAGGAAACCGTACCACTTGACTGGAATGAGTCGACCATCATTCCCATCTTCAAAAAAGGCAATCGTAATTCGTGCGATAACCATCGTGGTATAAGTTTGACTCCAGTCGTATCAAGGTTATTTGCTTCGATTATCCTACGTCGTCTTAGCGCTTCACGTGAATCACAAACAAGAGAAGAACAGGCCGGATTCCGCGCAGGACGAGGTTGTATAGATAATATTTTTACGTTAAGGCAAGTTCTCGAACAGAGACATTTATATCACCGTCCCACAATAGTCGTCTTTCTAGACTTCAAGGGTGTATTTGATTCGGTGGATTGCAATGTTTTATTCAATATCTTGTCGAAAAGCGGTGTGCCCACAAAATTTGTTAATATTATACGAGCTCTCTACACAAATACTTCTGGTCGCGTTAAGGTCTTCAACGAATTAATGCATAACTTTACAACCAGCAGTGGTGTTCGTCAAGGTTGTCCACTTTCCCCATTTTTGTTTAATTTTGTAATCGATGCTATTATGAACAACACTCTCTCACACATTCAGGACGCTGGAGTTGAAGTTCTCCCGGGAGATAAACTAGTCGATCTTGACTATGCGGACGATATCGTACTATTATTCGACAATCAGCATGCTGCCCAGACCACCTTAAATAGATTAGCAAACGTTGTTCCGTCTTTCGGTATGAAATTCGCACCCTCTAAATGTAAGATTCTGTTACAGGATCACCCACCACTCACTCCAACGTTGCGACTGCAGAATGAAGATCTTGACATAGTCGACAGGTTTACATATCTTGGGAGCTCTATCAATAACGTAGGCAATATGTCCGACGAGGTGAGAATACGGATCGCGAAAGCTAGAGTAGCTTTCTCGAACCTTCGTTATTTATGGAGAAACGCGAATATTTCACTTTGCCTTAAAGGTCGTGTTTACAATGCATCTGTACGCGCAGTCTTACTATACGCTAGTGAAACTTGGCCTCTTAGAGTTGATGATCTGAGACGCTTACAGGCATTCGATCATCGTTGTTTGAGAAGTATAGCACATGTTGGTTACCAACAATGAATAACTAACGTTGACATCCGTAGACGTATTTTTGGATCTGACAATAAGTGCTCGTCTTTAGAAAAGCAAATAAGGCTCCATCAACTTCGTTGGCTCGGTCACGTTTTGCGTATGCCCTCATTCCGATTGCCCAATAGAGCTCTGTTCTCTCATCCAGCACCAAATTGACGTAAGAAACAAGGTGGGCAGATTTTGACATGGCAGAAACAATTAAAGTCACTTACATCCAAATTGGGTAGTATAGGATCCACTCGTCTGCCGGGATGGGGTCCTCGTGCACATCACAGTTCTTGGTTAGAAACCCTTAGCGATATGGCAGCGAATCGAGCTCAGTGGCGATCTTTTTGCAGATGTATAGTAGAATCATCTTCGTAACTTTCTTTTCTTAGTAGGGCAAAGTTAGCTGCGAGGTTCGGTTTGTTTATGACGTGATACGGTGAAATCCTCAAGGAAGCTGTGTTGCTGATGTCGCCTTGCCCGAATGCTAACTTGGCCATAATGGTGTTGTGGAGAGGTTTAGTTTGCCTCATTTCTGTGAGTTATCCTGATAAATTTACTCATAGTAGCAAGGTTTTCCTTCTCTCTCTACCCCTCTCCCTCTCTCGTAAATCTCAATAATAATTTATCTAAATTCACTTATATACTTTTTCCACTCCTTATGGTTATATGGCAGTGAAACATTAGTCACTTGACTTTTGTGTGGCTGGAAATGATGATGATGATGATGATGATGATATATATATATATATATATATATATATATATATATATATATATATATATATATATATATATATATATATATATATTTATGTATGTATGCGGTTCTACATACGCACCTACACGTACAATTTTTCAATGTCTGTTTAGTACTTGCACGAATTTCATTTTGTTCAGGTTGTTTGTAAAAATAAGATAAGGATTTACACATTTGAAGATAATTAGATAGTGGCTTAAAGGAAATATACTTTTTTGAATATTAACTTTCACTTGATTAAACTATTTTTTCTCTCTCGTTATATTTCTGAGAATTAAATCATCAAGTTTGTTAAGATCATTATGATTTGGCAGTGATGGAATATGCAAAACTTGTAATTGACATTATTATTCTATCTAATGCCAAATTTTAGAAAAAAATAAATCCTGACAAAAAGGTAGAAAGAAGGCATGGGTATTTCTTTAAATATATGCGTTTAAACATTGGCCATCTAGTTTTAAAATTTAGTTATATATATTTATTGCATTGACCACATCTAAAAATTGTTTTATACTGTAAACGATTTTCATCAGTCCTTTATTTTTTTTGTCTCTGATAATTAAAAATGGCTGTTTATTTCTGCACAAATTAAAAGTCCTTCCTAAACAAACACACCAATTTTTATTTCATAAATCTATTTTTTTAAGAAATGTTACAGAGATTGAGGATAATAGGACGAGCAAAGAGTCGAACAAAATATACACTGCCAATTCTTTTCTATTGGCAAGAGTAAACTTTGATGACATAACACACATTTTTTGCAATTTAGACAACTATTTTTGTAAATTTTGTCAGTGTAAAATAAAAGTAATTTTATGCGTGTTGTCAAATATTTAAAACATGATTCTTCTCAAATATATACACGTACTATGAAACTAGAAACAAAGAAAAGATAAAAAGTTATGTAAATAAAGTTTGTTTGCTTTTTATTTGCAAAAATATTTATTAATTTAAACTCAAAAACTTTAGATTTGTTCATAAAATCAACCATTGGTTATATACATAACCATTACTTAATGTCTAAAAAATATTATTAGCATAAATGAATATTAAATCTTCCAAGCCTTAAAGAATCTGAGCAGACAGTAAAAAATTGAAATGGAATATTGAAATAAAAGAAATAATATTTATCTCTACAGATAGAATTATTAGATTTTTAACTTTATATATTTTGCCAGAAAATATCTGTGCAATCTATCCAAGTAATAAGGTAAACATCGTTTTTAGCACTCAGGTATTATCGTGAGATTTTAACGATCAGCTATGGTGATTCTTCAATTGAGTGGTTTCCTTTCTTCACACTCTCTCCATGTTTACATATTTCTTGTTTTGCCTTTCAAAGAGATGTTCATTTGTATATACTTGAGAAGAACACAAGAAAGAAGTGTTTCTTGTATCTGATTAAATTTCTTTTTATTTTTGCACATGCGAAGGGTACTATGAAATATCTTATAGTTTACAAATTCATATTTATTTGCGACAATATGCACATCGAACGAAGAAAGAAGCAGCTAATAAATAGAATTCATCAAGACCTGCCCTACAAGTTGATTCCGATCGCAGTTGCTCTATACACAAATGATCAATTATTGATCGTTTAATCCAAACAGAGCACCAATCGGACAAAATTAATTTTGTCATTCTTCTCAAATCGATGTCAGAAAAATTCTTAAACATTTATGAGGCACTGTATATTAAGCAGCAAGAACCCACGCTGAACGTTCAGAAGTTATATTAACACGATTTAGTTAAACGAAAACACAACTTTCAGATATATTATAACTACTTTAGTTCGGTCGGTTTTTTTTCTTTTAGGTGGAACTGATATGGTATCCATTTAGATCCAGAGTTGCAACTAATCATCCTCAATCTGTCATTATTGAACGGACACCAATACATGGGGAAGTTGTATTATATAATTAAACGAACATTAGTTGCGTGGGCGATGATAGCAATTATTTTCATAAAGGTTTCGATCTTGAAATAAACAAATAACTTCTTATGTATATGGTTTACAAATTTTCGTCGGTTAAACTTTTCTATTGGTGGATCTTTGTGTCCAAAAGTATGTCACCTAAAGTAAAGGTTAACGGAAAAAAATTATTTAGCATATAACTGAAAAATGTGTGTGTAGTGTGCGACAGGGTGGTTCAGTGGTTAGAGCACCAGATTCCGAAGCAGACGTGCCCAGATTCGAGCTCTATCTGCGGCAAATTCCGGCCAGTACGTGATGGGTTCCCAATAAAGACTAAACCGGTCTACTGGGTGAATTGCCCTAACAACAATATAAAATGCTTAGCTTGTACTAACAAATATATGTACATAAAATGTCAGATATTTATATCAATATCGCAACCTTGATAATAGTAAACACAATATAGTATTCGATGGCTCGTGAATATTGTAAAAACAGGCCGTTTAATCACAAAACAGAGCAAGCACCATGTTTACTTACTTTTACTTTACTTTACTGCGGCTGACTCCTTTTGGAGGATAAGCCGGCTCCATGTGACATTTCATGGAGTTTCTTGGGAATTTGGTACAAGTGGTGTCCCCTCACCATGTTTACCGACGGAATCGAATGCGACGGTGGAAATAGAATTGATTTCAATATACTCAGATGCGCATAGCATGTAGAAAAATAGAGATGGGCTGCAGATCAAGTCGAAACTACAGGCTTGACAATAAATATTCAGCACATTTTTTATCAAGTACATACACTCGCAAGATTTATGACCAGAATAAGCAAACGAGCACCGGCGTCTAGACCTAAATAAGCACAAATACAATGCAAAACTAATCAATAAATTTAATTTAACTGTGTATTATGTGTATGCTCCTCGTTCAAAGTTAGTCAAATAGGACCAGAGGGGATAAATCAAGTCAGCATGAGGAATGTAGAGCCAATTGGACGGTAACGTCCGAATTAAATAATCATTTTGATTAACGGGTTTCTCCTAATAATGTTTTCAATGTTTTCAATTCTTTTTAAAGATTTACATAGCTTTAATTTCATTTCATCGTAAGGCTCCAATCATATTTCTTAATGTTGTAGTGTTCTAATTACTATAGATAAATTCATCACTGCATTCATTAGATTAATGATAAATCTAAAGACGCGCTACCAATTCTGAAAACTACTAAGCCAGATATATATTAAAATATTAAATGTTATAAATTGACCCCCTTTTACGATCAATTTAATTTCTCAAATGGCAAATCCTCCTCTAAAATTAGCAAGCAAATTTAAAGTATATAATTATGATTTATTGAGATGGGTTGCTACTCTGTTTTTATTAACGCGTAAGAAATTGATTTTAAAATTAATATTGTACCGTAGAGCCACTAATATATTAATTAAAATATTTATTCATAATACAAAAGAAAGCTAACCTTCAAATAAAAATTGGCTTTCGTGTAGTTCTAAGTAAAAGAGCATTGAATAAGGGTCGTCTTGATTTGACAATTTTCCATATTTCAACAGTACAGAGCACAACAGTTTTCATTTCTTATAAGATTAATGCTGGTTTCCCTTATTAAAGAAGACAACAATTCTAACCGGGTCTCAAAATAAAGAACAAAAGTTGTATTTATTGATAATATTTTACGATTACCTTAATATTATTTATTTTAAAATAACTATTGTCAACAAAGCAAAATAATTGGATATAGTACAATCCTCATCTTAATCACGCCCTATGGCCATTATAAAGTCGACGAAGACAAAATCGATTTTCATTAAGAAAATTGTATATGCATATATAATTTAGTCGAAATAAATAATAATAAAAGAATCGAATTAGCATCATTTTAGATTAAAAATTGCTAGCTGTGTTGAGAAGATTATCACAATAGATAAGAACATTTGAAATTCAGACAATTCCCCGAACCAGGGGGATACTCGAAACGAAAAAATGTTCCTCTCTGCGAAAGCTGCATGTTGCAACGTCCTTAATTCGCAGCTAAGTAAAAAAAAGTGCTTCAAAGTGAACTGAACATAAACTGGTTAATTTTTGTGTGCATGGGTATATTTTGTGTAAGATTTTGCCTCAGAATTTGTCCTGCAGTTTCTGTACTGTGTTGTGTAATCATCTTTGATTTTAAAAAATATACAATATTTTAGATGAGCTGAGTACTGGCGAAAATAAGTGGTCTATTTGATCTATTTTGCATATCCTTTCTTTATTATAAATTTATACATTAATACAACATATATTTGTCATTTGCATTAAATTGGCCGAATTAAAAAATATATATTTTGTTAGTAATAATCCTAATGTGAAAATTTCCAGGTTTGAGGCATTCTATAAAGCTGTCAGATGCGATTTCAAATATTTATTCAGAACAGATTAAATTATTAGCAGTCACACATACGTATTTTTAATAGTTCACTAGAATAAATGGCAGGCATACAAATGTTTAAAATTAAATATCATTGATAGATACACAGCGAAAAAAGTATACATTTTTCGCTAATATTTAATGTTTTTTATGGATGACTGAAAATGTCTGAACGGTGCTTGAAGAGTGCTTAATAACTACGAATCCAGTGTACTGGATAAATTAGTTTTGTTAAATTATGCAATGCTTAGTTTGGGAAGAAAAATGTTTATATAAAATGATTGGCGTGTATGTGAAACTGGCTAACTTATTTAAATAAATTTTAGCATCATCCTTACAATCAATGGTTGTTTAATTGTATAAATCTTCCATTCACTAAAACTTCGGCAGGTGCTGTGCTATTCGATACTTGCAAATTAAGGGTAGCTAGTTGGTACTTCATGCCTAAACACACGCCACATATGATTTCATAAAAAGTACTAAAAAGGTCTTGTATTTTCTTGTATTTTTTATTGAGATTTGAACAAGTGCTCGCTTTGTCGGCTGTTACATGTTCAAATGTATTTCCTCAGAACGTTGTCTATTATTTCATCTTGCTCAATTTTATTTTGCTTCCTTGATAATAGCGCATATTTTGCGGATTACGGTTTTGTGCAAATTCTGCCACTGTTAACCAGGGCGGTGATGCCGTTTGAACAGATGTATTTTGTTTAGTTTCTGGCGAATCCGATCGATTGTTTGTTGAGGCTGGTCTAATTGAAGATCGGGATTGCCTGAATTCTTGCAAATTATTGCTGGGTTATGTATAGGTCGGGTGCTAGTTGTTCTATATAAAGATCTTCTTGTATATGTAATATTTTTTCTGACTAAGAAAGACATCGATTCGTCTGGGTGGCCTGTCTCAAATATATGCCAGGCATTTTTTGATCAATTTTTGTGGTAAATGTTGCTGGATTCCATTGATCAATTGCATTTTCGTACGTCCAATATATATGCCATCGCATTTGGGGTTTGGAAAGTATTGGCAATCAGTTCTTGGCATCCAACCCTATGAATATTTGCTTGCTGAATGTGGTGTTCACTTATGCTTTAGACAAATCCTCTTTAGTGACATGAATTAACTTCCGTGCAATTATTGACGACGACAGCTCCTTTCTAAATGGTAAGTTTAGGAGAAAATTTTTTACGGTACCTTCATTAGCACGAATCAGTTGTTGCCTGCAGTTGAAATCTGTGAATCGCTCCGTGTTGCTGTTCCTTAGCAAAGGATTCATCAGGTAGCCTAGCTCTCAAACATCACTGCGTAATAAAATTAAAATAACCACTGCACGAACATGCATCAGCATGAAGTTTTACTGGATTTGTCGCGAATCATACAATCCAATAAAATTTAACTAGCAATCAGGCAGGTCCGAACACTCATTAGATCAGCTTCAAAAAACATTCCGTCAGATTAAAAACAAGCTGGAGACGAAACACCTGCACAAGCGGCATGATCAAGTAACAGGCAAACTCGATTCATCAATAAAAGATTAACCTGTTATCACACACCACTTCGTTATAAAATGAAAATGACCCCTTCACGCACGCAGACACACTCATAGAAATAAAACTGAAAATCAGACTAGTTGTCACCCACTTAATCAAATAAAAACCCAAGTTGAATTTACGTGAATGATTTCAAACTGTTAGTGAGTATATCATTATCATTAGTGAGTATTCTTGGAATAAACCGCCGATTATCCACTTTGTTAATAATGTGTTTTATCTTTCTAATAAAAAAACACTGCGCAATATCTAATGGTAATGACGTTATATATATATATATATATATATATATATTCTGATCCACGTCTGTTATCTTTTAATCTATGGAATTTCGATTTTTTTTCTGAAATTGTTAGATTCCAAATAAAAATATTTATTGACATATTCGTAATCAGTAGTATTTTTATGTTTGTGTGTTTGTATTATCTCTAAGTTATGCATAGGTTTTATCCAATATAGCATTTAATATAATAGATATCACCATAAAGTTGAATAATGTATTTGAGACTACTAAATTTGAGAGTTACAGTTTTCGCATTTTATATATTATTAAAAGATGAATTACGGTTCAGAACGTGTAGCTGCCGTTGTTTTACTATATTTTTCGATGGGTAAATTACAAGATTTTTTTACATTTCTGTTCACAATTTAAATCATGATAAGCTACAGCACTTGACACGCAATCTAAGAAATTGACAATTAGGCGGTGCGACACTGTGTCAAGTCAAAATGAAACGTAATTTTGTCAATTACAAATTTGTATCTAAATTACCGATAAGATTTTAATGGTCTCATTTTGCATCAAAGAGATATCATTTAAATGAAGTGTATTTTAAACAAAGGCTTTTTGCTAGTCCTGATTTTTTGATCGTTTAATAAGCTGGGTTTTTAAGCGGATATACTCCATATCAGAGGCCGCACACATTCAGCATTAAATATATGGCAGCGGTTATAAAACATTACCGTTTTTATCATATTTGTTGCAAGTCTTTTGCAGTCAGTGTTAATAATATTAATCGATCCATTCATATGAAATCAGGAGCATTTCATAATATTCAATTATAACGATTCGAGGATCAATATATAAACCAAGTCCGTTTAATGTGATTTTTTTATTATCTATTATTTAATGTACAAAAGCAATAAATTTAGAATGATTTTGCATAACAACTTTTAGATCGCCTAAATTGCTAGGGATTGGACTAAATAAATTTGCGCATATTTAATGTATTCCTTATTACATTTATAGAAAATTTACGACCCCATTCGTCTGCTTGCCTTGGCAGCTTGCAAATCGAAGTATTAATAAATAGTTTTACTTTATAAACTCCTGACATTTTCTGCTAAGCGCAATGCATTATACCTCCTTACTAATAATGCACCTATTTGAAAACTTTAACAATCCCTATCGTTAGCGCTAAAGTGATGTTTATATCGCTGAATGTCTATTTACATAGACGTTGAAATGGTGTGCAATTATGTACTTTTACTGTAAAACTAATTCAAGTGTTTGAAAAAGTTGAATCAAGTATGCTATGATGTTTTCCTGTTGCTTGAACGGATAAACGTCTTTATTTGCTGATATTGAAAGAATTATTTTTAGGTAATACGCACCGACTGAATTCTGTTTAAACCATAGCAAAACATCAGCATTCCGAACGTTAATTTATTTCTTCAAATTCAGTTATAATGAAGGCTACATTTGGTACATATTTATTATTTTTTTTATAGCTATATTTATCAAATGACCATCACTCTAAAATATATGTTTTATTATACCATGCAGATTTTTTCGTATTCTGAATAAGTAAAACTAATTGAAAGCGTCAAATAATGAAGTAAATCTATTCTAATCTGTTACCAAGTCCCGTCGTCTAAGCGTAAGATGGAATAATTTAAGCAAAGTCATACATTCTTACAGCTCATACTCCTCTTTAAAACAAGTTTGCGAGCTTGAAGTAAACACCAATCCCATTGTATTTAACCAGTCGTTGAACAACATAACAAAATCTACCGCCAATCGCGACTGTTTAAATACAATAGGATTGGTGTTCTCTTCAAGATCGCAAAGTTGATTTAAAGAATTGTTAGCACCACCCGCGCAATTAATTATTGTTTAGCTCATACTTTTGTTCTACCATCTATAAAATACAAAATCGTGCTGTTTTTGCATGGTGTATCGTGGTTTCCATTACTTTGATCTATGATAAAGTTACAGATGATGGTAGGTGCAATTACTGCGATAATGAATGCGTTAATTCTTTGTAATAAATGCCCTCTTGCTCTCTCCCTAAGAGCATTAAAACAAAGTTTAACTGTTGGATAAATTAGTATACATAAAATTAATCAGGGCCTACATTTTGCCTGATATATAAAACTATTTATAGTCTAAACGCAGATATGAACAAAATATTTCTAAACAATTAAGCAATCATTGATTGCGCGCGTGGTGGTAGCAATTCTTTAAATTAAATTTGAGAGCTTCAATTAAACACCAATCCTATTGAATTTAATCAGTCGTCGAACAACATTGCAAAACTACCGCCAGTCACAAGTACTATAAACAAATATTATCAATTTTGCTAAAAGCGTAACTATGATTAATTTTATCTTTTACTCGCAGTCTAAAATAATCATTACATGGTAAATCTTTAATTTTAAATAGTTTTATGAGAAGGAGGAGCATTTTGATGTTAACATGACGGACTGATCACTTAGACGTAGTGATTTGTTAATTTGCTATTTCAGTCATTCTTTCATTCAATAACAACTATTTCAGGTGTTCCCGACAAAGTCGAAACCGATCAACTTAATAAGTTTTGTTTTGGATCTTATGAAATGTTTGTTTTCTACTGACAACTTACATTATAATTTAATTCAGCATCACTTCTCCAGGTAGCTTGGCACCAGATTTTTAATATCATATTTGGAATGGCTAGTTCGAAATTTGGGTGGAGTGCTATGCTGAATAAAGGAAACATAAATTAAAGACTGTGAAGGAATGATAGTAGACATATATATAAAATTTCAGGCACTGCGTAGCTTTAGGGTTAAAGCGGATGGGTTAAAATAAAATTCAAGAAATACACCTTGGTCCAAACCCCGATCGAAACAATTCTGAAGGGTATATAATGAGCCCCCAGCAAGAATGAAAATAGTCTGCTTGATGCATTGCATTTGCTATTTTATGTAAATTTACCTTATACTAGCAAAAAACACACACACACACATATATATATATATCATTATAATTATATACATATATATATATATATATATTACATTGTATAATGATTATTAGGAAGAATAACAAATTAATACCACAAAACAATAATAACAACGAAGATATATTAAAAATAAAGCAAAATCAAATAAATAATTAGATATATGCAGATCTTTATAAAAAACAACAAGCGCCCGGTCTTAGCATTGAAAACTTTCATCAACATGATATTTTAATCGCCTGGCCACGAATCAGAACACCAAACAAAACTTCGCTAGCATTCGGGCAAGTTCACACACTTACTAGACGAGACCGAACAAACATTCGATTGGATTTGCAACAAATTGTAGAAGAGAAATCAGCTGCACACATGTTATTGCAAGTTTTGTTAAGAGCAACAGAAATTTAAAAACAATATTAGTATTCAATACTGCAATCGGTCCACCTGGGCTGTTACCATAGGGACAGAACGAAATTGAAGAAAAGGCGAAACAATAGACGATACTCGGGGATAAAACGTTCGTATACGTAACAGCCAACAATGCGGAAATTTGGTTAACTCTCAATTCATCAAAACGAGAATGACTAGATCTCAGACATCAATTCGTAATACAACGAGAAATCTCTCTTCACGGAAACAGACACACACACTGACTAATCATTCAAAACAAAAAATAGAAGTAACACCGAATTACACTATTTGCCACCCACATAACCAAATAAAAATACAGGATGTATATAATTGAAAGATTTTGAATTGATGGTCAGTAGTCTCGATACAAATTGCCATTAAGCACTTCATTAATGATGGTTTTTTCATCTTAATAAGAAATATTCTGTACAATATTCGAAGGCAATGAACATTATATATATATATATATATATATATATATATATATATATATATATATGAGAAAAAACAACGTACTTCATGGAATAAATTTTTTAATTAATCTTATTTCTTCCAGTATCTACAGCCATTTATCTGGATGCGTTAATATATACGTTCATCTAATCCCAACTGTACATTTGTCGTAACCAATCCCCTCTTCGCTATACGTGTCTTTGTTTTGCGCAATTTAGACTACGCCTTTTGCATAACGTCAAATGGAGTGTTCTAAATTGCGCAAAACAAAAACAGATATAGCCAAGAGGTAATTGGTTACGACAAATGTACAGTTGGGATTCGATGAACGAATATATTAACGAATCCAGAATAATGGCTGTAGATACTGGCAGAAATATGATATATTAATGAATGCTATTCCATAGAGTACGTTGCTTGTTCTACATTTAAAAATTGGTGAAATTTAACGATATATATATATATATATATATATATATATAAGAACGTGATTCATCGGTAAAACGCTATGGTACACCCTTGTATTAAATTACAAAAATTACATACAATTCCTGAAAATGATAAATTAATGCAAGATACCTTGGGGAATTTAAATTAAGCAAGTCCTCTTTTAATAATCGAAAAGGACGTAGAAATGTGCACTTTTTTAATAAATTATCTATTAACAGTAAACGGTACGAAGAAATGGACATATGCAGAATAAATTTTGATAACTAGACGAGTAAAGCATGTACTGTACGCAGCATACAGAATGTTATTGAAAAAGTTAAAGTCGATGTTTATTATTATTTATTAAGGACTGTCTAATTCATCAAGGCGTACAATTAAAAGATAAACTACCTCTTCATTGACTTCCTTTGTATATACTCAACTGTACTGTTCCTATTATTCCGACTAAAGTGTGTTGTTGATGGAAATGCCTCATTAAAAATTTATTTCTATTCCTGATGTTTGACTCCAAAGAATGGCAAATAAATCTGTCAAGATAATTGCTCTGTGAACAGATATAATATAAATAACTCATCAATAGATGCAACAGAATATTTAGAATATTTCCTGAATTGATTTAACTACTTCTAATACAGTAGACCTATAGGCAATACTCCTTTCCTCAACGCCTATTTTAACATTATTATTTACCAATAAATAAATCATGCACAAACAATGACTGAAATGAGCAGTGCTAAAGAATTTACTAATAAAATAAGCTAGATATTTGTATAAATTTATATCGTTTTCGACATTATGTTTTACAAGTGTTATTTTGAAGTCCGCCTAAAATACTAGG
The DNA here is from genome assembly GCA_029291075.1 of Eudiplozoon nipponicum. Taxonomy (NCBI): domain Eukaryota; kingdom Metazoa; phylum Platyhelminthes; class Monogenea; order Mazocraeidea; family Diplozoidae; genus Eudiplozoon; species Eudiplozoon nipponicum. Next base: position 6,943 of record JAQBSW010009277.1, on the reverse strand, counting down.
AACATTGTCTCCTCAAGTGTTTTTTATTTAAAAATTCAATTTTATGTCAACTTTCATGTATATTTTCAATTTTGTATTAATAGTGCCGTTCTATATATTCATCATTTTGGCTTCGTAAATCTTCCCTAATAATACCCAAATGGCTCTCGAATTTACTTAATATTTATCTTTAAATATATATATATATATATATATATATATATACTACAGTTACTTTACTTAAGTTAGCATGTTTATCTCCTGTTTCGTTGCATGTTTTGATTTTATTATTTGAACAGAAAAAACGAAGCCGCTTTTTTCGCTAATAACAAAAATAAAATTTCAGTTACTTCATTAAAAAATTTCAAACTACCAAATTTGTATTACCATGTGAATGTTACATTTCATAAGATATAATCATGAAATAAACATTTGTTTTAGTACAAAAGCAAATGGGTTTCTTTGTAATAATGCTAGCACGTTCACATTACATTTTAAAATTCTCAAAAATATAGCATCGCTTAATAGTTTGCGTAAATTTGTATTGCATTGATATTTCAACGACTGACTCGTCAATACGCGAAGTAATAATTGCTGAAATACAAAGCTTTCGATTATATAAAGTAGATTAATTGTATCATTTGGCAAAAAAATCTCTACACACACAATGATTAAACAAAATTATGGATTTTTGGACCATATGTTGAGGCACATCAAACAAACTGACAAAGATAATAATTTGATGTCAAAATCTTTTGGATCGTGTTTCACTTTTATTCGTAAAAGATTTTGACAATTGCACATATCTTAAAATAATAGGGAGAATCCTATGGAGATCCAAATGCATAACAGTTGTTACTACGTAAATATTTATTAATCCATGAAATATACCAACATAAGCAGTAAAGATCAGTTATGTTTTATTCATTTATATTGTACTTAAAAAGGCATACGTGTTTCCAATATCAATGATGACAAATGGTGGGAAAGCATTCGATATTCGAATTGACGTGCGAATAAAATACAATTTTTTAATACTCCAGTTGTTAAACTTGTGGTCTATTGGCTTGCGTACACAAAAGCCAAAATATATAAACATATTTTCATTTTTTTATATATTATTATTTTTTTTAAATATATATATGATTTTTCATAAATTCGTTCGGTTTTGAAAACCTACGAATTAAAAGCCACCAAACAAGTTAAATATTTATATAATTAAACGAATATTGGTTGCGCGGGTGGTGATAACAATAATTATAATCAAGGATGCGATCTTGATTTAAGCACCTTGCCCATTAATAACTTAAGCATGTCAGTATAAACTAAGAATTTTATGGTGTAGTAAAGGCAATTCATCCAGTAGACCGGCTTCGTCCTTATTGGGAACTTCAGTACGACAAAAACCAGGCCGTGCTAAACTAAAGCCTTGCCGATATCAGAAATACACCTAATTTGCGGTTTTCACTGCATCGGCCCAAACTGATTTGCTTTCCGCGCGAACGAAAGACGGGAACTGTTGATGTCTATTAATTGGATTTGCTTTAATATGCGAATAAGTGTTAGATTGACTGACTAAGAACGACTTATCGGATGTTTAACAATTAGGGTGAACGGACATTTCACTTTAATTGCATATGTCAACTCGAATTTTAAATACACTTTCACATTTATACAGCAAATTATTAATACCTTGCGTGAATTTTGGCCAAAATTTGATGATTTAAAAAACAAATTAGGGTGATATGTGGTTTTTAACAATTTTCCGATTTAATTATTATATTAAGTCAAGCTCGCAATTGAGCGAACTTCCAAACTCATATTTATTTTAAAAACGCCACGGTTAATTCGTGTCTAAATAATATAATTGTCAGCAATTTTTTGAATTTATGATTCGGGCTACATCATCTCTGATACAAAATGAAAAAATATTATAATTTAAAATAATATATAGTAGCCTAGTCAGCATGATGTAAAACTACCACAATCAAAGAAGACTGCAACAATTTTGTATCTCCTATTTTGCCATATGCAATGTCTAACTGTATTTGAAAGTCAACTGCCTAATATATATTAACAAACCAACTGTGAAGAAAGTTAAGAATGTAAATTGTGGTATTTTATTTTCCTCGGCCCAAAACACTTTCAGTGCAAACTTTTAAACAAAATTGCCATGAGTGTATCTTTCATTAATCAAAATAATTAACTAAATGTATATGCAATGTGTGCTGTAGCTAAAACGTGCATAAGATATACATGATTTTCTTCCTTAGGCAGAAAATATTTGATTCGAGCCAGAATTGTATTGGGCAAGAATCGCGCCTATGACTATTTGGTTAAATCGGCCAACATGCAAATGGCTGAGGAACAAGCCACATAGTAGCCTAAGCAAACTCACGATATTACGCTAGTTCTTGTGTTTTGTAATTAACGAAATATGAAATAGTGCAAAAGTCTAAACGCCAAAAAAATATCTCAAGTATTATAGGAAGACAAATTATTTATTGTTTGAAATTACTCGCCAAATATCTAAAATTTACTTTTCTCTTCACAATTTACTTGTTTCTATAAATATAACATTACCGAGTTTTTTCAGTAAATATATTTTTTAGGTATTCAATCTATAATAGCAAATCTTTTTGTTAAGTTATGTTTTGCCCTGTAACACTTTAAAAAAATTTAAACGGTACTCACCTGCGTAATCAAAAATACATAAATAACACGGTACTCATCGGCATAATCAAAAATAAATAAGTTGTTTTTTGACTCAACAATATATATTTTTATATTATCGATCAATTCGAAAGACGAAAACGGATTTTATATTCTTAACTTGAATAAAGTTTTCAAATTTACTATGTACAAGCTATGGCGTATTATGACATAAAAAGTAAAAAACTGTAAATTGATTACGTCCTTGTCAGGCATATATCAACTACATGCCAAATTTTCCGTGATCGAGATATAAATTGGGTTTCATTTACTTCAAATCTCGGTTGTTGAAATACTGGTAACTATTTTATAAGTAAACGAACATTGATTACGTGGGCAGTAATGATAATTATTTAAATAAAGTTTGCGATCTCGATATAAACACCAGTCCCATTATATACATATAATTTTCAGTATAAACTAAACATTGTATAATGTAGAAAAGGAAATTTATCCAGTAAGCCTGTTTCCCCCTTATTGGGAATAACTTAGTTACTGCCTGGGCTCTGAAGCAGCCGTGGTCTATTCACACGCTGTCTGCGGATCATTCTGGACAGTCCGTGAATCTTTCCCAATAAGAACGAAATAGGTCCACTGGAATATTTGCCTTCAGAAGGCAAAATTTAAACCTACAGAAGGTTTAGATTTTACGTCAAAATGTAATAGGACCGATGCTTAAATAAAGATCACAACCTTGATTTAAGTAATATTTTATAAGTCACATAATAATCATTCTTAATATAGGATAAACTGCATTTGATATATTATGCACCGTTTTGATTACACTGACAAAAATACACACACATGCCATATATATATATATATATATATATATATATATATATTCATTACATTTCAGTATTACACGGTATCATTTATGAGAAATGTATCGGTTAGTCCAGTATGCTTATGTGGCAAAATAACTAAATTATTTTGTGAATAGTTAAAAAAAAGTCAAACATATATGTCCTGATTTCCTATGGATTATATGAATGATAAATAGTCTGGTTTTAATTTTAATTTTAATTTAATTTTAGCGGATGTGCGAGTATACTAAGTTGATTCTGGATTGACATGTTTGGGTAATTGGGTTTGTGTTTGCGTGCATAAGGAGGTTATAATCATTTTATTACTAAGTCGTGCTTGAGTTCTGGTTATTTGCCACCTTAGTAATTAGTTTTGACCACGATTGTGTTTGTAATGAGTATTTAATATACATAAACAAAATTTCATATATATATATATATATATATATATATATATATATATATATATGTGTGTGTGTGTGTGTGTGTGTGTAATATGCACAAATATGACACTGTAAATGATGATAATTAGTATCAGTGTTAAGGTGTCTTATAGTAATTTAATAAGCATACATCAAGTAGATTGCTTTGATTATCTGTCACAAATGACTGGGGCGTACTGTGGGTACCCGCTAATTAGTAGCTGGTAATGTGGAAATACATACGTCTACAAAATTGCAGATTTTTTCTATGCTGGCTTTTATGTAATCGAGTTAATTTATAGCAATAACTTTGTCCGAGTTATACCTGTGCTCAACCCAAATATGCGTTTATGTTAGGTCTTTTCATCCACCAGTATCTTACCATACAATCTATTTAGAAACTGTTTTGCGTAATGTATTTATGCATTACATTCTCACCATATTTGCTAACTCTTCATACATTTAGCATCATGTCAATATAGTATGAATGATATGGTTGAAAACACCTGCCAAAGTTGATCTAACCAGTTGATTTTTCTGTTTAAATTATGTGTTCAGACGAGCCAAACGACGGAAAGATCGTGAACGGTGGGCGACAGACAGAGAAACTCCACCTCGAAATAACCAGATTCTGTCCACAAGCAGAGATTATGCTCATTCATCAAGGATCAGTGAATATGAAAACCAGGTAGTTCATCTTCTGCAAAAAGATATAGGCAATGCTTGCAAAAGTTTTTAAAAATACTCAGTTATTGCCGTTTTCTTTGTTGTGTATTCTGGCCCCGCCACCAAAATGTGAATATGGCACAATTTATGTTAAATAAATTTAGAATGAAGTATAACAAAAGCACCTCTAAACTTTTTTAAATATGCAAAGCCCCAAATTGAATCAAGCTTATTGAATTGAAATAAGCACCAGTGTCTGGAATCCTTCGCACAATGTATTGACACGTTTCGAACTTAAATGGCTACCAACAGAGTTGGACGGCGGATTGACTAAAGAGGATCTAACTTGAACGCATATACATTTTTTTATAATCGAAATGAGGCTTTCACACCAAATAGATTTATATGCTTAACACGAACATAACTAGTCCATGTAAAATTAGATAAGATTTAACATTGTTTTCATAGTACGAAATGTGATGTGAGAGTATTGCGATTCAGAAGTGAATTATTGCCAGAAACTTATACTTCACAAAACTTGTTAAAATAAAATACGTGCAAAAATTGAGAAATAATTCACTAACAATGCTAAGGATACTGGATATACTCGGATTAGATATTGCAAAAAGTTTAACCTTTATACTGTGTTGTAAACAGATATATATGTATTAAACTATGGAGTGAGTGTTTCATGAATGAAATATTTCTGAATGATCAACTGCTTCGACAAATACACCATTTGTGTATTAGGTGAGGCGCAACTACTAACAAATTATTTCAAATAGGGCCAGAAAGATAAACCAAAGTCAGCACGAATGGAATGTATAACCTCATGTGCATTTTGGTTTCATGCTTACTGACGACTCATCTTTAGGAGCCGGTATTACGCCATATATCCTCTGTATATCTGAGTTAGGGATGTCGAAAAATTAGATGGTAAAATCGCCAATACAAACGTGTAAACCTAATAGTGGATATAACTTCATATCAAGTCTTTGACAATGCGATTTCAAAGCCATCTCACTTTATATAATAAATTAGCCGAGACTGTAAAGGATACCAACACGTGCTGTTGTATCAGTACTCGGTAACAAAACTTTAGTTTCCGAATGGGTAAATGGTGCCAACACTATGGTTTCCGAGTTGATACATGGTACAAACACAGTTGATTTCAAGGTATGAAAAGTTCACTACATTACACAATTGTATATATATATATATATATATATATATATATATATATATATAGGTATATATATTAGTTCTCCGCAACAAACTGTATCTTACCTGTTATAAATACATCAGTTTGCCATCTTTATTGCTCGTAAATAAGTATCTTACCCCAAATGGTATTTGCATTCACGACATGCTCTTATCAATGCTACTAATGAGTGAATGAAGAAAAAAGTAACCTAAATCGGTCTGAGTAGCTCACTTCTTTGATTTAATTAAACAGTAGGGTATCATCCATTATTTATAAATTTATGCTGTTCACTCATTAGAAAACGCATTTTCTTCTTCAACGTTTGTTGAGTAAAACGTCAATTTTTAAAGAATAGCATAAATTAAACTTTTGAAAACTTGCTATTATCTAAACAACAAAAAAAATATTTTTTAAATTTATTCCAGATTCAGTCTTTTTTACAGAGCGTATTAATTAGGCTGAGGAACTCGAATTGTTTTTTAAAACAATTTAATTAAACAATTCATTTTTCAAAACATTTGCACGTATTATTGGAAGCCAGTAGCTCAAGACTTACTTTTCTAAAAGTTAATGTCTTACCTTAATGTAAAAATAGATTTTATTTTTTTTTCTTATTTGGCCCGTCAATAATAAAGTGCGAAAGTTTTCAAGGAGTTTGGTTTTTATGATAAACAATGTGATTAATTGAAAGCGAACGAAATTAAAGACGTTCTATTCAAAATATGGACGCTCGTTAAGCGAACAAAATTTCACGAAGTTTTGACCCACATTAATCTGAACCTGGAATTGCTTCGCTCTCATACCAATTATTGTAGCATTTTATTTGCGCTTCAAATTCCTTACTACTAATTCCTATCAACACCAAATGTCAAACATGGAGCTTTATATTTTATTCAATTTTTGTAAATATGGTTAGTACTACTGAATTTGTTAAAGCACACAAAATACTATGGTGTATATTTTAAAATAATATCGAATAAATAGATATTATTTTTGATAAGAACTAATGTATATGCAGTTATGTATTAGGTGTTGCGAAACTAGTAACAAATTAGTACTATTATGACCAGAAGGATAAACCACAGATGGTATGAACGGAAAGTATAATCTCGTGCACAGTCGTTTCGTGCCTACTGGCGACTCATCAGTAGGTG
>JAQBSW010009276.1:0-29682 GCA_029291075.1 Eudiplozoon nipponicum | reverse complement strand
GATGAAAGCAATTGATTGTCTGCAGTGCGTATCTCTCGTGTTCTTGGACGAATGGTAAGGTCGAATTGTACGATAAATTCACGTTCAATGATGTTTCTTGTCGTATTGGCAATGATGAAAGGATAATTGAAACATCTTTTCTATTAAGAGAACGAGATTGTTTGTACTCGTACCCCAAACGACGCTATATTGGAGCAATTGGCGTAAGTAAGATTGTTGATTTCAACTGGGTGGTTAGGTTCGAAATAATTATGGCATAGTAAGCTTACATCTAATCCAGTGTCTATGAAAATAATTCGCCAGACTTTGGGTCCCGGAAAAGAAGGATGTCGATAGTGGCAACTGACGATGGGACTGGTTGCTGGCATTTAGGCGTTTGAAGCGCAGGGAGCTTCTGCATGAATAGTCACATTAAGATTTCCTTGGGCAGGTTGAATTCCACGGCTTTTTGCTCCATCTCCCTAAATAGCTCACAAGGCGTGCGGCTACCTAGGGACATGTGGCTCATCAGTTCTGCAAGCCTGTCTTCTTGATCTGGTGTCAAGCGCTGCTTGGCGGCGCGTTGCAGGCCCTGCCATGGCTGCGCACATGTTCCCTCAGTGTATTGATGCAGGATGTCTATAAGTTCGCGTCTGAAAGACATTGTGATTATCTCCCAAGCCCTCAAAAATATTGAACCCTCGTCTGTTATATTTAGCACCTTGGCCAATAAAGTAACATCGTCGACCCACTCGTCAAGATAGTCTGGATAGAATTGGCATATTTTTACTGTGTCCATGTGTTAGTGCGGCTTGTTGCTGGGCTCACCACCGGGTTTGCCGCATTTCCTGAACTGGACGTTAACTTTTGTGTGCGAGTGTTATCGATATTAGATGGCAGTGTAACATCTTCCTCACCCATCATCGTGCGGCTGTCTTTGAGCATTGTGATCTCGAGAGGGTGTTTTACTGTGATTTGTGGCTTAGGATTTACTATCTTTTGTGGCTTTCATCCAAAGTGCTTGAAGTTCTCAAAAGCTAAATGCTGGTTAATTCTTTGTTGGCTGTGAGTTCAATGAAACGGAGCACCATTTATGTAGGAGGTTTTGTAGCTAATGTAAGAGGTTTTGCAGGGTAGCTATCTATTTAGTGATGCTATATCATTCCTACATAAGCCTGGTAGCTTCTTTTGAGATCCGTGCTTATCATTAGTCCCCGACCTTTTTTCGATGGATGATGTGAGAAGGCTAAGTCCAATCATCATAGATATATGGTACACAATGTTGCAAAGAAAAAACTAAATTTATTGTTAAACAAAACGGGCCATGCTCTAGACGGCAACAAAACGATATATTGTCAACACGAGTAATTATCAATTCACAGTTAAACAAACGTCTGAATCGTGATAAATACATGTAAATGATTGAAAATATATGACGTTATAAATAAAGTTACTTGTAGATATTGTCATTGATAATTGAGGGATAAAAATCGTGTAAAAACAGTCTTGTAAAAATATCACAAATAATTAATCCACTGTTTGCTAAGGTTTCAAATTATTTAATTATAATAATCCATTGTACTCTGATGTTCTGATACGTAGAATCATATACGAGCAGTCATTAATTGGATAAACTGAAAATAATTCAGAGAAGAAGAATAATTCCACAAGGCAACTCTAATCCACCGCATGTTCCCTGCGTATTGCGCGCGGGTGTGTATATTTATTAAACAAAACCCTAGTAATTACAATTAAAATTGCAGTTCAAGAAATCTCAATTAAAACCGCTTGAAACTAACAGAGATTGTTTCTAAAATCACATTTAATCGATATATTGTGTAAAAACACATTTAGATTTTTTTTACCTTAAAGAGCACAATATTTGTCAAAATTGAACATCGTTGGGTTGTAACGCGGGGCCGCGTATTACAGCACAACGACTGTTTAATATAGAATTAGATTTTATACAAAAAAGAGAATAATTAAATTATCTGTTTTTAACCGTACTCAGTATGGAGGAATAAGAACATAATCTAGTGGTAGTAAGAGTATATTGTTTACAAGATCAAAATTGTATATTTTCAAAAGTTATAAGATTTCGAATACACGTCAAAATGAAGCTAACGAAAATCAGTTACAAGATATGAACATTGAAACCAAACACAATTCGGCAGTGTAAACACTTTTGTGGGAAATATTGCAGGATATTTTCTTCTTCAGAATACAAGTTACAATCAGTTCTCAAATGGGCTTAGAGAAACATCTCCGTCTATGATGGCTTTAAATTTTTAGTGTGCTGATCTTGGAAAAATATGCGATCCTATTGATCTTTTGAATTTTTATTATAACAATACTTTCGCGTGGTTAAGCAAAAGACTGGTATAAATGTGATCAGCATTATATTTTCATGAAATTTTTAAATACAAAATCTTAATAATTATATTGGAAAAGCTATTTGATATATCATCATATTAGTTTTAAACAATTGTTAGTCATGGTTCTTACTTATGCATAGTAATAAATTTTACTTGTATCTTGATTTTTTCCATTACCGGGTGAGATTGCCTCAATTAAAAATCTCTTATTACCTTTATCATTAAAAATTGCACTAAAATAATTTTATCTAAATTTGATTGAACATACTTAGTGAAATTACTACAGGATGTTCAGGTGTAGATTTCAACAAAAAATGTTCTTAAATTTAAACTAACATTTTCCTATTTTAATAATATTGGCTGCAATCATCCACGGCAATTCTTTGTTTGACGAAGGAAATGTCTTCCTCCAAATACACCGCCTTCTCAAAGGAGGCGTATATTAATAGACGCAATAATAATGTTTTGGCTGTCATTGAATCCATCTGGACCAAGTTGTACGCACTGGTGCGAGTTTTTGTTGCACATGAAAGACTTGCCTCTCGGTCTGGTCATCAATCTAGATTATCTTGAGAATTCAACTAGCCATATTTACACAGCCCTTCATGGCATTTACATTTATGACGACAATTATTAGTATTCTCATTAGCGACATAAAAATGCGATGCCGATCTCAAATCGGAGGACGCATAGCACTTGGTTTTCATTCTTATTTTTCTCGTTGGAACTAAACGACGCATCTCATCTAAATGTTCTTTAACATATCAATCTATGTAATTAGATACTCGAACGAGATAACTTGGAGTGCGTAATATATCTCCAAACAGCCATAATGATTCTCCATAAACCAATTCTGCTAATGAAGTTATTAATTATTCCCTATATATGCTACACTTGACTAGCAATACTATAGAACGATCGTACAACCAGCTCGTACCATTAATACACATTAATGCCGCTTTCAATCAACAATGCAAAATGTTTCTACCATTCCATTTGTTTGGGGATTGTAAGTGCTGGTATGCAGTACATTTAATCCCATGGTATTGAGGAACATAATGATATTCTCTGAATTAAATTGACAACAGCAATCACTAGTATGCTTAAACAGTAAACCATATCTTGACACCCAATTATGCAAGAACGAGAACAAGAATTATTGTGCGGTCATATACTTCAAAATGGCCACCTCAAATAGATAACTGAAATCATCAAGGGTTGGGAGTAAATTTTTTTTGACCGGTAACTTGCAACATTTCGACTTTATCAATATGAACTTTTATTAACCGCCCGGTTGATATCCTGATATTCCTGGTGTCCGCAAACCTCCAAACTTTGACAGTGGGCGCAGTCTCGTACCCAAGCACGTACGTATTTAGACATATTCTAACATACATATTTGTCACTTACTAATCTAATGTTGGATAATATCAAGGAGCTCCGTTACCTATTTGATGACTTTGATCTTATCTTTCAAAGGATTTACTTCCTCATCGGAAAATGTATGTCCAAGATATTTGACTGAAAAGCAATTACTTTTGTTCTTATTTGGTTTGACCGCTTTTGTTTCAAACTTAACTGGTTGGATCGTTTATGCGGATTCCCTTAGAATTAATTAATTTTGTCATTCAGGTGAGACTTAATTATCCCTATCTCCGAAGCCAAGGTGTTCATTTGTGAAGTCAATCCTCTTACAAAGTTTGCCAATCCGCCAGAAGTCAATTGGTTACCTTCACACAATGCTTAATTCTTAATCAATCAAATATAGGATTTTGCTCTTATAAAGCGCATCAATTTAGCAAAACAAAATTACAAATATGTTCTATTTTACGTTCATTTCTACGACTCGAAGGCTGCTTCTATCATTGTGCTGACTAATTCAACGTAATACGGGTGCTTTTGCGAGTATTTTCTGTTCAATTCATTCCAGCCCTAGATTGGAATCATGACACGTTTTCGGTCTCAAAGTTAGCTATTGCTTCATCTAACTCCCTCTTGTAGTCCACCGGGAATGTTTTCGACAACTCTCTAGTGCTCTGTGTCCACCCTTTCCAACCCGTACGGCCCAACATGTACAGCATGCAGTTCTATAGGCTCGACCTTTATGACCATGAAAACACTTAGGCGAGTGCGTGTCGGTCGCCTTGCATAGGCTTGTCGTTGTGTGGCGCCCATATATTAGGTTAAATGTTTTACGCGCTCCAGAAATCAACTAAATGTAATTTGTCTCTCCAGGATCCCGGGGTTTCGTGGAATCAACATCGCAATAACCTTTTTTTGTCCGGTGTGTTCGCGCAGCCGTCGCGTTGGTCTGCGAGTTGTAAGAGGCTGCGTGGGAACGTTTTATATCAAGGTCTTTGCACAACTGATTAAATTATCTCTACTTGAACTGTGCACCTTGGTAGGTAACAATAACTTGTGGTGCACCAACTTGACTTAGCCATCGCTCTTCTAAGCACTTTAAATTCTTCTCTGTTGTGATTTTCTTCAGTGGTACAGCCTCGCCTCATCAGTTATACTTCTCAACCTTGAAAAACACGGGCTACCCTGCTATGAGCTACCGGCAGTGAACCCAATGGTTCAATATGCATAAATTGGTTCCGTGCAGTGGCATTAATAGCAATCGTGGTGAACTTTTCTCTTTTCTGTGACCGTTTTGCAAGCTCAACGTTTTATATGGAGCGAACACTACTGAGCAGTTTTTTTAGTTGGAAGACTTTATCTTGGCGTGCGACATTGTTTCCCTGTACTTCAGAATTATATAATGCGCCGGATATCAGTCCGCTTTTAATATTGCTCCTATGTCAATATCTGTTGCGTCTGCAACAATTGACATACTACATACCAGGAAAGTCAAAATAGTTGAGTCTGTTAATTTCTGCTTGTATAGGATAAATGCTACTTGAGCATGATCCATCCAACGGAAAGGTATCTTTGAATTAGTTAACGTATGCTAGGGCTGTTGCGTAACTGCTATCCCTGCGAGATATGGTCTATAGAAATTTAACATGCCAATAAACAGGCGCATTTGTTTCCTAATAGTAGGCACTGAGCAGTCCTTTATAAAATGTGCATTCGAATCTAATGGTGTACATCCCTCTGCTGAGACTGAATGACCCTGGAGCCGCAATTACTGACCTATCTGAACTTTCTTTTGGATTAAAATGTAATCTCCATTCAACAACTCTGGCGAACATCGTTTGCAGCCTAATAAGTAATTCATGTTCAGTAGTAGTCCATATAATAACATTGTTAACGTAAACTGTGGTATAGGTTATGTCGGATACGAAAGAGCCCATCATTCTTTGAAAACATTCTGTGCGTTCTTAAGACCAAATGGTACCCGATTGAATAGGATATGACTTTTGAGTATCCGCACCGCTAACCTAAATCGATCTTTGGGTCGCACGCCTATTTTCCAAAATTACTGTTTAAGGTTGCGGTCTTGATATAAACACCTGACCCATTAATTACTTACATATGTCAGTATAAACTAAGAATTGTATAGTGTACAATTCTTAGTTTATACTGACATATGTAAGTAATTAATGGGTCAGGTGTTTATATCAAGACCGCAACCTTGATTCTAATAATTGTTATCACCACCCGCGCAACCAATGTTCGTTTAATTACTGTTTAAGGTCAAGCACATAAAACTATTTGCCTCCCGCTAGCTGTATGAATAGATCATGCAGTGCCGGCATGGGATACGGGCCAGGTTTAGTTTTGTGGACTTCATTTGCAGTCCTATCTTCAGGATTGAAACCATACACATAGAATAAGCGTGCATGTCAAAGCATAGTGTTTACTTATAGTTATTCTATAAATGTCACTTTAGTAGACTACACTTATGTGTATATGGGATGACGTGGATAAGTTTGTATAAACATGTGAGTATAAAAGAATAGGTATAAAGACCAGATGATAAAGCAGACAATAAAATATAGTTTAGGAATTAAAAGAAATATAAATAGATCTGTCTTGAATGAGAATACCACATTTGCCACATCTTTTTTTCGTGTGTATGGTGTCAACCCTGAAAATATAACTGAAAATAAAGTCCAGAAAATTCGGAACAAGTTTGGAAAATCTAGTTCCGACGTCCTTTTTAGACAGAGAGCTGATAGTAAGCTTGAAAATAAGGAACAAGTGAGAACCCATGAAATAGGTGCACCTTGAAATATAAAGGGTTTTACCAATCTTCCAGTGCTATCAATTGTCCATTGAAGAGTTCGAAAATTTTAACTTTTATAAATATCCTTACATTTGGCAAAGTTTCCCATACTTATTTTTCTTAGAAAACTATCTGAATCTCAACAAATTTGAGGTTGCTCTGCTGGTCTTCTCTCGATTTGCAAATCTGAGACTCGAAAGGATTTATATTTTGAGCATGATCGTGAACCCAAATTCTTTTTGATGTGGCCGATCTCTAGGAACTTCATAATGGTTTTGCTGCTGCTTAGACGATGCATTGGTCGAAGATACTGTCTTTATATATTAACCTTGCTTCCATGCCACTGTCTGTCGCTATCTGTCGCGGAATTTCTGATTATGTCGCAAAGAATTCAAGTAAAGTGTATCGCTTTTTTAGGATGATATAACGGGATCCATGCGAGCATTCTCACTAGCCAATTTATTGATCATCATGGCCGAACTGTGAAAGCCCTGAATTCTTTCTTCCAGGCGTCCCTGGGCGCCGGATATTGCGCCATATCTGGTAGGATCCAGTGGCATATAGATGATGGCCTCATGCTGTTGCAACCCAGGCAAAGACTCAGTTGGCATTGACAACCTTATTTTGATGCGTGCGAAGGTATCAAGGGGAATCTCATCAAACTATGGTTCCAGTCTATACAATTCTAAAAACACCTGATGCCGGGCTCTGAAGTAATCGAACACCTGCCTTTTATATTCTTCATGCATCAGATCAACAGGCGATTCTAACTGGACTACTATTGTTCGGTCAACTAATTCATGGACAGCCATGCGCATAAATGATGCTTCTAATGTATATTCTTGTGCTCGACCTAGTGCTTCAAACACAACTGTGGCCTTACCACATATAAAAGTGCAAGCATTGACTTAATTTCTGATGGCGGTTGGAAAAAGTCTTCGATTCCGATGAAAACACCGGCATATGTCTGGCGTTCTTGAACCATCACCATCTTCTTTTTGAGCTCCCATGGTTTACGTTACGAAAAAGTATGGTTCGCTCCAGCCAGTGGCTGATTTCCAGCAGAACACGTTGGTGACTGAACCTGACCAGTATCCAATGCCAGATTTTCGTAACTTGTTACTCTAGCTAGCGGGCGTGTGGCAATAGCCAACTTTAAGACAAATAATACCAAAGAGTCTTATCTAGGGCAGACAATATTTCAATAGAAATTCCTCGCAGAAACGCCCGTATAAGAATGAATCAGTCAGCGCAATGATAAAAGCAGACTTCGAGCCGAAGTGAACATACATTAATTAATATTTGTAAATTTGTTTTATTAAATCGATGCTCGTTATGCGAGCAAAATTCTATATATAATTGAGTAAAATAAAGCAGGTGTGGTACATTTAAAATGGCTTCTGATGGGTTATAAACGTTGATTCAGGGACTGACCTTTCAAATTAATAATTTAACTGCAGAATTAGGCATAATTAAATATCGTCTGGACGATACGCTGATAATAAACACAGACGACGTACGTGTACGTGTACCATCCAATATAGGTGGACACAACAATGGCGACCGCGCCGAAGAGGAATCAGGAGTAAATACGCCGGCGTTTTCATCCGAATTGATAATTTATTTCTTACCGTCATCAGAGTTTATGCCCTTGCTGGCACCACTAGATGTGGAAATGTCACATTTGTGGTTCGAAAAATTTGAAGCATCAGTTCGGGCCCATGAATTTACATTAGAAGCACCTATTGTGCTTTTGGCTGTCCAGGAATTAGTGGACCGGAGAGTAACAGTCCAATTGGAATTGCCGGTTGACCTCACGTATGAAGAGTATAAAAGACGGGTGTTGTATCATTTCTGGGCCAGGCCTCAGGAGGTGTTCTCAGAATTTTACAGCCTGAAACCATTACTTGGTGAGATGCCCATGGATACCATGGCACGTATCAAGCGGTGGTTTTCGAAGCTTACTGGAGCTTTACCCGGATCGCAACCGCATGAGGCCATCATGTTCATGCTGCTGGATCCTACCAGATACGGTGCAATATCTAGCGCCCAGGGAGGCCTTGAAGAGAGACTTCAGGCTCTTCAAAGTTCGGCCATGATGACAAACAATGTGGCAGCTGCATCTCCACGCATGGGTCCAGTTACAACATCTGGCAGGAGCGACATACCGTACTGGAATTCTTCGCGGCATAATAATCAATTCCGCGACAGAGAGGCAACAACCAGTGGCCTGGAAGTAAAGCCAATATATAATGACTCCAGCTCCGACGAATACGGCGTATAAGCGTCAGCAAAACCAATGTACTGCTCCTCGAGAACGGCCAGTTCAGTAGGGAAACAGGGTTCACAACCTCACAAATAAAGGTGGGCGAGATCAGGGCACAAATATTAATCCTTCGGAGGCTCCGAGTGGTCGATCGAATGAATACCAGCAGAAAAGTGGTCCGAACCAGATGGCCTTTGAAGAAAAGGAAGTGTGGGAAACATTGCCAAATGTAAGGATTTTTATTAAAGTTAAATTTTTAGAACTCTTCAACGGACAGCCAGTAATAATGCAATTGGATACTGGAGCTGATGTGTCGGTATTACCATTGACTTGGCCATTGAACAACGTAAAACCTACGAGAGCAAGTTTATGTCAGGCATCGGGCGCATCGATGGTGGCTGCGGGCGAGTGGGACACGAAAATGTTAATAAATGAAAATGTCTATCATATGTTTTTTGTTGTTGCGAAAATTGGTTAAGACAATAGATTGTCAAAATAAGCGTGTATGCATATCGAGGCCTGAGAGAATAAATTCAATAAAGTCTATAGGTAACCCTAAGATGCAGGAGGAGACCAGTTGTCTGCTTGGGTGGTGGAAGAATCTTCGAAACCAATATAACATTATATTTCAACTGCCTGATTGCAGTTTAAGTTATAGCTAGAACTAAATGAAGGTTACGAACCACCAAAATTATATGGTGCTCCTCCAAAGAAATTAGCAGCAGCGACTCGAGAAACCCAAGAAATTATAGAAGCCTGTGTTCTTGAAATGTCATCATCTTTTTTCGTGCTCCGATGTTTTACGTTACGCAAAAGGACGGTTCGATCCGACCGGCGGCTGATTTCAGGTAATTGTACTCAGTGATTAAACCAGACCCGTATCCCATGCGGGATCTGCGGGATCTGTTCCTACAGCTAGCGGGAGGCAAATGGTTTTCCATGCTTGATCTTAGACAGTGATTTTTGCAAAAAAGCGTGCGGCCCGAAGACGGATGGAAGTTAGCGGTACAAGTACCCTAAGGTCATTTCCAATTCACCCAGGTACCATTTGGCCTTAAAAACGCACCGAAAGTGTTCCAAAGAATGATGGACTCATTCGTGTCTGACTTAACTTGTACAAAAGCTTACGTGGACGATGTTATTATATGGGCCACTACTGAACACGTATTACGTGTTAGGCTGCAGAAGATTTTGGCCAAAGCAGTAGAATGGCGATTACATTTTAATCCAGAAAAGGTACAGATAGGTCAAGAAGTGCGGTTCTTGGGGCACTTAGTCTCAGCGGACGGATGCATGCCGTTAGATTCGAATGTACAACCTATCAGGGATTATCCGGTGCCTACTACTAGAAATCAATCGCGCCGGTTTATTTGTATGGTGAATTTCTATAGACCATACCTCGCAGGGATGGCGGTTACGCAACAACCCTTATCTCAGTTAACTTGTACCAAGATACCGTTTCGTTGGACGAAGGAGGTTCAAGAAGCGTTTGTGCTATGCAAGCAGAAATTAATAGAGGCAACTTTTTTGACTTTCCCGGTAGGTAATATGTCAATTGTTACAGACGCGTCAGATATTGCGATAGGAGCGATGTTACAAGCAGACGGACGTCCTGCGCAATATATAAGTCGCACACTCACTAAGCCGGAACAGAACTATACCGTTACATTAAAGGAATTACTTGCCGTGCATTGGGCGCTACGGAAGTTTAGATATTTTGTCATCGGGGGACACGTAGACGTCTTTACCGACCACAAAGCGCTAGTGCATTGGAGATCACTATGTATTGAGAAAAAACGAGTACTCGAGCCATTGAAGAACTGAAAGAATACGATATATAAACTCATCATAAAACAGGAATCGAGAATGCGGCAGCCGATGAGCTCAGCAGAATTTCCGCTGTGCGGGTTTCGCCACTTATAAAAGTCTCCGAAGAACAAGGAAGAGATGCCACGTGTCAGGAAATAATCAATCAATTAAAAAACGGCACAGTGGTGTCTGCATCATATAAAACGTTGAGCCTACTGAACGGCCTGTTGGTGCGGAAAGAAGGACAAACAGTGCAATGGTTTGTGCCAGAATCTATAGGAATAGAATTAATGGCCTTTTGGCATGAAACGTTGGGACATTCTGGCGCTGGGCGGCTCATTGAGACATTGCAGTTACGATCAAATTGGCCTAGCATGTCCAAAAAAATTCGTAGCTATTGTCACCAGTGCACTACAGGCAAACGCTGTAAACCACAAAAACGAGAAAAAGTCACTCCGATTGCTTTCAATGCCACTGCACCGAACGAGTTTCTGCATATCGACCTGGTAGGTCCACTGCCGGTAGCTCGCGGCGGCGTGTCCTATGTGTTTTCCATGGTCGATAAGTTTAACCGATTGGTCGAGTTTGTACTACTGAAGACAACCACAGCAGATAAAATTATAATGTGCTTAGAAGAGCGATGACTCAGTCGATTTGGTGCACCACAATTTATTGTTACCGATCAAGGCGCACAGTTTGAGTCGAAAGAATTTAATCAGTGGTGCAAAGACCTTGACATAAAGCATTCCCGCACAGCCACTTATCACCCGAAAACCAATGCGACAGCTGAGCGCGCACATAGGACGATGAAAGAGGTACTGCGATGTTGGTGCCACGAGAGCCCGGGAACGTGGAGAGACAATTTACATTTGGTCGAGCGAGCCATGCGCTTTACGGTCTCAACAGCTACAGGATTCGCTCCAACGACCATGGTCTATGCAGGACACATAAGACTGCCAGGTGAACCTGTAATCCAAGGATCCCTTGAGCGCTGCACCATAGCGGATATACAGGAGCGACTAAAACAGTCAACTAAATATGTTGGCGCCACACAGCGACAAGGCTAAGCAAGGCAACCGACACGCACTCGCCTAAAGTTCGGCGACTATGTCATGGTCGCGAAGATCGAGCCCAAGGCATTGCAGGTTGTCAATGATAGGCCGTATCGCGTGGAGAGGGTGGACTCAGAGCACAATACTGTTTTTGTTAGCATGCCTGATGGACCACGAGCTGTTGCACTGGATCGTTTAAGCAGAGTCGAAAGCCGATTCCTGATGGGGGGAAGATGTGGCAATAGCCACCTTTAAGACAAATTATGAACAAAGGGTCTTATCTAGGGCAGAAATTATTTCAACAGAAATTCCTCGCAGAAGCGCCCGTATAAGAATGAAGCAGTCAGCCCAATGAGAAAAGCAGACTTCGATCTGAAGTGAACATAAATTAATGAATATTTGTAAATTTGTTTTATTAAATCGATGCTCGTTATGCGAGCAAAATTCTATATATAATTAAGTAAAAATAAAGCATATGTGGTACATTTAAAATGGCTTCTGATGGGTTGGAAACGTTGATTCAGGGACTGACTTCTCAAATGAATAAATTAACTGCAGAATTAGGCATAATTAAGTCTCGTCTGGACGATACGCTGATAATAAACACAGACGACATACGCGTACGTGGACCATCCAATATTGATGGACACAACAAGGTGGCAAATAATTTTCCGTGCTTGACCTTGAATATGGATTTTGAAAAATTGGCATTCGACCCAAAGGCAGTTGGAGTTAGAGGTGCACGTACCCGGAGGTGAAAAAAAATATTTGAAGTTATTCATGCGATCTCCCTCTTGGAAATCTATTTTAGTTGAGAGAAACAGAGTATAGAGGCCCTTTGGTCACCACCGTTAGAGAACCTCTGAGATTCTAGGCTCGGATAATCCATATATGCGGTATGATCATCTAATGTGGGACAACTAAAACCCTCATAACTATCTTTTAAACTACATTTCCTAAGTCCTTATGCTAATTGCTCTGTATCCTCAATTATATCATTGTTGGTCATAATGCTGAAATAAGATATATTACAATATATTTATAATGACAATAAGCGCGCTCTCCGTCTCGCCGAATACCGCAGATAATAGAACGAAATTTTAAAGACCTTGAAAAAAATATCCACTTCAATTTACCACTAGAGGTGAGAGCCGCATATCTAACTTTGATTTCCTTATATATTCAAAGTGGTTTGATCCTCGATTGTCAGTTTACCGACGTACTCTAATGATGATCATGGAAGTTCAAAACGCGTTAGTGTGTTGTGGCTGGCGGTAATTTTGTTATTTTGTTCATCGTCTGGTTAAAAACAATAGGATTGGTGTTTACTTCAAACTCGCAAACTTGATTTAAAGAATTTTTGCCACCACACGCCCAATCAGTTATAGTTAAATTGTATAGCCTATATATGTATATGTGGCGAAAGCTGCAAACAGTTAATTTTCGTGACTGCATAGAAATTGTGCAGCCGTCATTTCCAGTCAAGTTTAATGTATGCGAGACTGCTGGAGGTGAAAGCCGCATATCTAACTTTGATTATCATATATATTCAATGCGGTTTGATCCTCGATAGTCAGTTTGCCGTTGTACTCTGATGATGATCATGGAAGGTCGAAACGCGTCAGTGCGTTGCGTCTGGCGGTAGTTTTGCTATGTTTTTCGACGACTGGTTAAAAACAATGGGATTGGTGTTTACTTCAAGCTCGCAAACTTGATTTAAAGAATTGTTACCACCACCCGCGCAATCAATTATTGTTTAAATTTTATTGCCTATATATGTATATGTGGCGAAAGCTGCAAACAGTTAATGTTCGTGACTGCATAGAAATTGTGCAGCCGACATTTCCAGTCAAGTTCAATGTATGCAGACTGCTAGAGGTGAGAGCCGCATATCTAACTTTGATTTCCATATATATTCAATCCTATATATGTATATGTGGCGAAAGCTGCAAACAGTTAATTTTCGTGACTGCATAGAAATTGTGCAGCCATCATTTCCAGTCAAGTTCAATGTATGCGAGACTGCTGGAGGTGAAAGCCGCATATCTAACTTTGATTTCCACATATATTCAATGCGGTTTGATCGTTGATTGTCAGTTTCCCGTCGTACTCTGATGATGATCATGGAAGATCCAAACTCGTCAGTCCGTTGCGACTGGCGGTAGTTTTGTTATGTTGTTCGACAACTGATTAAATAAAATGGGATTAGTGTTTACTTCAAACTCGAAAACTTGATTTAAAGAATGCAAAACATTTAACTGAAGCAAATTTGAGATCCTTCCCGAAAAGTAAATTTAAAGAATAATAATTTCGTTGGAAACTTCAATACTTTATAAGCAAAGTGTCTCAAGCCAGAACCACACAGCAAATCGTACCACGTAAATCAAAATTTCAACAAGACTTTCTTATAAAATCACCAAAGGCAAGTCAAATGTTTCAACAATGTGTAAAAATGAAAGTTCCAAAAAATTACATTATTTATTAAAAATAAAAGACGGTTTTATCAAACCAGCGCTTACATCAAATGTCCAAAAATGAAATCTGATTTATTTTTATATGAGGAGTTAATTGGTCTCCAACAAATTAATTAACCGCCATCAATATCTGTGTAACAATAGCCTCATTTGATAACTGAAGGCACCAATGGTTTTATCTAAAGCTGGTATGAAATCAACAGAAAGGCCTTGCAGAAATGTACATTTTAAGATGAAACAGTCTGCTTAATAATGGAAGCAGCCTTCGAGCCGTAGAAGTGAACATAAATTAATACATATTTTTATTTGTTTTACTAAATATGTGCGCACTATACGAGCAAAATCATATAAATAATAGTTTGAAAATAAGGCATTAGTGTTCAGTTAAATAACATCGTTTTTGATGGATTGGATTAATGACCACTTTGACTGCGAAATAATAATCTCGACTGGATGACACACTAAAAATAAAATCTGGATGAATCCGCGTTAACGACCTAATATAGGGGACGTCAAATATCTGATAAAAGGCCTTTTGGAGTTCTAAAATTGAATAAACCCTTTAGCCCAGTGTCTCGGAGCACAGTACTCTGATTAGGGATAGGACAAAAATTATCTTTCGGCATAGTATTTAGTAGCCAATAATACCCACAAAACATTCATTGCCCTTGTTCTGATTTGGGAAACACGACTATCTAGGATCCAAAGTTTGAATTGCACCCCCTAAAAATTTAATCTTTGCGCAATTAATGAAATTTGGCAACAATGATCTGTTGCTTGTGTTAGTGCCAAAGGTTGTACCTCCGATGCACCAGGCAAAGTAGCCACCAACTCTATTTGGTGCTCTACTTATATTTTTATTCCATTACGCTTTACACTGAAATTTTGAAACACAGGGGTGTTTTTCAATGCTGTCAGTGTTGTCATGTTTGTTTGTGGGACGGGGTAAGTCAAATTTTCTAACCACAAACATTCCTAATTAATTGTATGTTAATGACTCCGCGCCTTCTCCAATGGTCCTGGTTTTGTGATTTAACGACAGATTGAAGTAGGAAAAAATTCAATCCGAATGATATGGTCCTTCACGTGGGCTACCAGAAAATTTTGGAGTATCTACTTCCAACTTGTGTGATCTAACAATGCTTACCTCTGCTCCTGTGTCAATGAGAAATTATAGACCATCTGATGCATTTCGAATGATGAATTTATTGCTGTAAAGTATGGCAACGTTCTCAGGATCTACGCTTCAGCAGGATCTAACCTTCTTGTCAGCCATTTTGTTTCTATCATCTGCTGTGCCTTTTATAGGCACATTGTATTGTCTTTGCAACGAAACAACCACTACGTCCATATTCACATTGTGACTTGCACCAACCGTGTTGTAGGGGTACTTTTTCTGGGTTGCTTGCTTGTTCGTTATTTTGTACCCCTTTTACATATCAATGGTTGCTATTATTACTACCCGAGCACCCAATCAGTCTGTTCCTTTTCAGATGGTTAATATTAGAAGGCCGAAGAAAGGGTTCATGTATATATTACACACAATGTAGCACATAAATATAATTCACTGTTAATCCGAATTGAAGGAGTTGGTTGGCAATAATACAGATTTTAATGTAAAATTATATCTTAAACACTATTCACAGTTAGTCCAAATTGAATATATGTTAGTCAGCTGTAAAATTAGATTTTTATGCAAAAATATGTTTTAAATACCGTTCACAATTAAACTAAATGGTCCGTCTTCTAGACGGCAAAAATTAAAATGATTTAAGTTTATAATAGAAAATTGTTTTATGCTCAATCAGTTATTCGCGTACAAAGGTCTGAATTGCTCAACATTTATGCCATCGATTTAAAACAAATGATACATGGAAAAAGTCATCGTTAAAGGTTATCACTATAAAAAGAATGTAAATCGTTTAAGGACTTCAATGACACAACTCACAAGTGTTAAGTTCACCGCTTGTAACGATTCTATCTCAGTTCATGATATTAATATATTGTTCTCTGAATTTCGGATAGTCCTTATTCTCCACCTAAACGAAATAAGTTCACTGAGACACAATAGTCCGCCGCGTGATCCTCTCGGATTGCGCGCGGTTCTGTCTATTTTATCAAAACACTATTAATTACAAATAAAATTGCAGTTCAAGAAATATCGATTAAAACTGCTTGAGACTAAAAGAGATTGTTCCTAAAATCACAGCTAAGAGAAATATTGTTTAAGGACAGAGTTAGAATATTTGACCTTAAAGAGCACAGAGTTTGTAAAAATTGACCTTCGTTGGGTTGTAACACGGAGCCGCGTGTTACATACACCCCCCGACAGTGAAAATTAGTACACAATGAAGTGGGCTAACCTTACAGGAAATGTTATTGCTCTTTCATGCCGTATAACGACTGATTTTGGTTCTGTCAACACTGATACTGGCTCCTCTATTTCTCGCGTTCTTGGACGGATGGTTAGGTCGAAGTGTTCGAGAAAGTCACGTCCAATGATGTTTCCTGTCGTGTTGTCGATGATGAACGGATATTTGAAACATCATTTTGAGTTGGAGAACGAGATTGTGTGTACTCGTACCCCAAACGTCGCTATGTTGGAGCCATTCGCGCAGGTCAGACTGTTGGTGTCGACTGGGTGGGTTGGTTCGAGATAATTGTGGCGTAGTGAGCTTACATCTGATCCAGTGTCTATGACAATTCATTCGCCAGAGATTGCGTCACGGATGAGAAAGTATGTTGATAGTGGCAATCGGCGATGAGATTGATTGCTGGCATTTGGGCGTTTGAAGCATGACTTAATTGGAGCCGTCGCTGTAAAGACAATAGTTTGATTGCGCTCTACCGCGAAGGCAACGTGCTTCGAGCCATCAGACGTGAAGCGGCCAACAATTTGGGGTGCTCAGCCTCTGCTGCCGCCGAGGAGGCTGACCCCACCCGTCTTCCGAACCTTCCATGGGCGGGATCACCTGAGTTGTTGAGGGTGACCACGCCCATTTGAACGTCGTGACTGTGCGCGGGTATGTGCAGCCGTTTCCGAGGCAATAACATGTGTAGTGGCCTTCATTGAAAGTGCTTGAATTTCTCAAAATCTAGCTGTTTATTAATTCCTTACTGGCTGTGAGTTCGACGAACCGGGGCACCATAATGTAGGGGTACTTTTCGCTGTTGCTTTCTAGTTCGTGATTTTGTACCCCTACTACATATCAATGGTTGCTATTATTACTACCCGAGCATCCAATCAGTCTGTTCCTTTTCAGATGGTTAATATTAGAAGGCCGAAGAAAGGTTTCATGTATATATTACACACAATGTAGCACATAAATATAATTCACTGTTAATCCGAATTGAAGGAGTTGGTTGGCAATAATACAGATTTTAATGTAAAATTATATCCTAAACACTATTCACAGTTAGTCCAAATTGAATATATGTTAGTCAGCTGTAAAATTAGATTTTTATGCAAAAATATGTTTTAAATACCGTTCACAATTAAACTAAATGGTCCGTCTTCTAGACGGCAAAAATTAAAATGATTTAAGTTTATAATAGAAAATTGTTTTATGCTCAATCAGTTATTCGCGTACAAAGGTCTGAATTGCTCAACATTTATGCCATCGATTTAAAACAAATGATACATGGAAAAGGTCATCGTTAAAGGTTATCACTATAAAAAGAATGTAAATCGTTTAAGGACTTCAATGACACAACTCACAAGTGTTAAGTTCACCGTTAGTAACGATTCTATCTCAGTTCATGATATTAATATATTGTTCTCTGAAGTTCGGATAGTCCAAATTCTCCAACTAAGCGAAATAAGTTCACTATGACACCATAGTCCACCGCGTGATCCTCTCGGATCGCGCGCGGTTCTGTCTATTTTATAAAAACACTATTAATTACAAATAAAATTGCAGTTCAAGAAATATCGATTAAAACTGCTTGAGACTAAAAGAGATTGTTCCTAAAATCACAGCTAAGAGAAATATTGTTTAAGGACAGAGTTAGAATATTTGACCTTAAAGAGCACAGCGTTTGTAAAAATTGACCTTCGTTGGGTTTTAACACGGAGCCGCGTGTTACAGTGTGGCTCTTCACTACGCCGGCGCAAGCGACACATTTGGCGCTTAAATTCCTTTTTTCTAACTTCGAGATTGTAATCTATTCTTTGCTATTCTTTTGATTTGGCTATTTATTTTCTTAACTTCTCTTCGTAGATCATGAATCTGTATCTGTACATTCAGAAGAACTTCTGCATTTGCCTTGATTTTCTATAACATGTCTGAATCTGATGTTAACGTATGTACCTGTTGTCGTTGCAATCTGTACCCGCCGTTCATCCCTCAGAGTTTACATGGCCATTTTTCATGTTTTCATAAACATCTAATTTGTCTCTCATGAAAGACAAATTGCAATTCCTCAAAATTGGCTATAAATTCTTAGGTAAGTTGGACGTAGAGCTCGAGTTTATTTGATTTTATGACATAAGTAGTGATAATATTGTTACCCCAGTATTTGTAATGCTTTCAAATTTGTTTATAAACTGTTCTTTTGTTGATACGGTACCAAAGGATGTGGATAGAAAAACATATAGCTAAGAATTAAAAGAGAAATTACAATGTAATATAATCTTTTTAACAGCATAAGAAAATATGGACAGATCAAAAAGATGATGAAATGAATACCTAGCTAATGACAAAACCAAGAAGATTCGAAACGATCATACTGACCAAACATAAAAAGACCCGAAGCTTGGATACAAAATACTTATCCATTAATTGCAGGCTAAAAGAGAAAAATCAAACGCAACTACTAATAAATAAAACTGATAGTAAGTTCGTATGTGATTTCTAGGTGTTTGTGCAATTTAAAATGTAATGCTCAAAAAGCCATCATTATGACTATAATACTTAAGCATGTAGATGATTGCCATTAGAATCCTTTCATGGATTGTGAAAGGTTAACAAAAATAATAGTGGAAATTGGATCTAAAATACAAAATGACCATTTAGAAATGATGATTGATAGCTTGCTTCACATGAATACATTATTTTTCAATACACATTTTTCACAATATCTTTTTCGGTTAAATTCTACCATAAAATATATTACAAATTATGATAAGACCCATTTTAAGTTCCAAAAAACATTATATCCAACAACTGTAAATTTATATCAAAGATATCTTCATTAATGGAGACAGAAACCGTCACATGGAATCCAATAAAAAGGCCAACCAAATATCCTAGAAGCAGTACCAAGAAAAGTTGTGATAAACATTTGTCCATTAGAGTACAAATGTATGCTTGTATGTTAAAGTTTATTGTTTTGCATATATTATTTAAAAAAGGCTTTAACTGTTTCTAAATCCAATTCTAAACCAACAGATGTTAGTCCTTATGCGTCCTATTCTATTCTATTCTATTCTATTCTATTCTATACTATTCTATTCTATTCTATTCTATTCTATTCTATTCTATTCTATTCTATCTATTCTATTCTCATTCTATTCTATTCTATTCTATTCTATTCTATTCTATTCTATTCTATTCTATTCTATTCTATTCTATTCTATTCTATTCTATTCTGTTCTATTCTTCTATTCTATCTTATTCTATTCTATTCTATTCTATTCTATTTGTTCTATTCTATTCTATTCTATTCTATTCTATTCTATTCTATTCTATTGTACACGCGACTGTGTTACAACCCAACGAAGGTCAATTTTTACAAACGCTGTGCTCTTTAAGGTCAAATATTCTAACTCTGTCCTTAAACAATATTTCTCTTAGCTGTGATTTTAGGAACAATCTCTTTTAGTCTCAAGCAAGTTTAATCGATATTTCTTGAACTGCAATTTTATTTGTTATTAATAGTGTTATTATAAATTAGACAGAACCGCGCGCGATCCGCGAGGATCACGCGGTGGACTATTGTGTCGCTGCGGATTTATTATGCTCAGTTGGATTATTAACAATTTTTACTATTGTCAGTTAATTGTGCCATTCAGAATTTCAGAGAATAATAGATTATAATAATGACATGAACTAAATATTCGTGAGTTTTTGGTCATTGAAGTCTTTATGGGGCTTGCTCCTTCATTTTAGTGATTGCTTTTAACGATGACTTTTTACATATCTTCATATGTTTTAAATCGATGATAAAAATACAATTCAATCCAGACATTTGTGTAAGAATAACTGTTTGTGTGTAAAACATTTTCCTCTATAAGCATAAATCATCTTACTATGTTCATATTGTCATGTATTTTTAATCGTTTGACTATTCTCACTGTGAATGGTGTTTAAGACTTATTTTGCATAAAAATCTATTTTTACAGCTGACTAACATATATTCAATTTGAACTAACTGTGAATTACATTACTATTTGCAACTTTATATCTAATATACGTATGACCAGATGTTTTTGCCTTCTCACATCAATCATCCGAAAAAGATCAGAGACTGATTAGACGCATGGGTAATAATAATAACCACCATTGATATGTAGTAGGGGTAAAAATCACGAACTAGAAAGCAACAGCTAAAAGTACCCCTACACTATTCTATTCTATTCTATTCTATTCTATTCTATTCTATTCTTTTCTATTCTATTCTATTCTATTCTATTCTATTCTACTCTATTCTATTCTATTCTATTCTATTATATTCTATTCTATTCCATTCTATTCTATTCTATTCTATTCTATTCTATTCTATTCTATTCTATTCTATTCTATTCTATTCTATTCTATTCTATTCTATTCTATTCTATTCTATTCTATTCTATTCTATTCTATTCTATTCTATTCTATTCTATTCTATTCTATTCTATTCTATTCTATTCTATTCTATTCTATTCTATTCTATTCTATTCTATTCTATTCTATTCTATTCTATTCTATTCTATTCTATTCTATCTTATCTATTCTATTCTATTCTATTCTATTCTATTCTATTCTATTCTATTCTATTCTATTCTATTATATTCAATTCTATTCTATTCTATTCTATTCTATTCTATTCTATTCTATTCTATTCTATTCTATTCTATTCTATTCTATTCTATTCTATTCTATTCTATACTATTCTATTCTGTTCTAATATATCGCTATTCTATTCTATACTATTCTATTCTATTCTATTCTATTCTATTCTATTCTATTCTATTCTATTCTATTCTATTCACTTATATTCTATTCTATTCTATTCTATTCTATTCTATTCTATTCTATTCTATTCTATTCTATTCTATTCTATTCTATTCTATTCTATTCTATTCTATTCTACTCTATTCTATTCTATTCTCATTCTATTCTATTCTCATTCTATTCTATTCTATTCTATTCTATTCTATTCTATTCTATTCTATTCTATTCTATTCTATTCTATTCTATTCTATTCTATTCTATTCTATTCTATTCTATTCTATTCTATTCTGTTCTATTCTAGTCTATTCTATTCTACTCCATTCTACTCTATCCGATTCTATTCTCTTCTATTCTTTTCTATTCTGTTCTATTCTATTCTTTTCTATTCTATTCTATTCTTTTCTATTCTATTTTTATCTATTCTATTCTATTATATTCTATGCTTTTCTATTCTATTCTATTCTATTCAATTCTATTCTATTCTATTCTATTCTATTCTATTCTATTCTATTCTACTCTATTCTACTCTATTTTACTCTATTCTATTCTATGCTATTCAATTCTAATTTATTCTATTTTATTCTATTCTATTCTATTCTATTCTATTCTATTCTATTCTATTCTATTCTATTCTATTCTATTCTATTCTATTCTATTCTATTCTATTCTACTGTATTCTATTCTATTCTATTCTATTCTATTCTATTCTATCCTGATATTTGACAGACTTTTATTCTTTTGTGCTTTAATCCTAGTCATTTAAAATGTATTTTTCTTCACGATGTACTGAAACAAATTTGCTCAAATACTGTTTATTAATTTTTAACGGTCCATCATCACCATTATTGATAAGAAATAGCTACTTACTATTTCACTCAACAATATTTGACCAAACTTTTGAAGTTTTTTTGTATTGTAGAGTCTCTAGCCCTATTAGCTAATGAGGGCCCCACAGATGCCAAGTCAGATTAAGCGTAAGTGTGCCTATAGGATTCTGCAATAACTTGAACCAAATTTTCAGTGTCCTCAAATTTAAGATTAGTTTCCATGTTAATCACATTTAAATATATTTGATTAATCCAGTAATACGGAAAGGACTGTGTACTTCTTACGTCACATTGCTCCCGAGTATATAACCTGCGAATAGTTTAGTCGCGAAAAACAGAATTATTAAAATACCTCTTCTAGAATTATAAAAATATGCACAAATAAAAATGCAAACTCGTATTGAAAGCTCATATTGTGAAGATCAAAATTTGTAAAACCGAAATTATATAACAAATTAAGGTTGCTAAATAAAATCACACCTGACTGTCACAGAATACAGAAAGACCAGAATTACGCACAGATCAAAAGTATGTATATTACAAAATATTTAAACAAAGAATGTGTAAACGCCCCAGCTTCAAAGAAATGCCGTACGACCTTACAAACTCGATTAAAGTGCTATAAAATAAAGAGTTATGTACTATTAGGGGCCCGTAACAGGGCCGGTCGTGCGTTCTCTGTGAAGACGTCCAAAAGTACTCCTAGACTCTTGTGACCAGCTTGGGTTGACTGGGGTTGTGGGTCCTTCTGTTGTGGCGTTATAATCTCGATGAGTGACTTCGTTGAAGTTCTGCAGTAATTGGCTCGTCTCTCTAGTTGTACAGCTACAAGATTGGCGTTACTGATGTTGCCAATGTTGGTGAAGCCAATCCAATAATCAGTGTAGGTGATGACAGCAGACAAAACGCACACGTAACGCACAGTAGAAGTCAAACGCGACAACTGAACTGCATGGTAAATTTACCCTGCTTAAATAGCCACGTCATAGAAATATATGGCTACTTGCACACTAATGGTTAACGGCAAGTTTCGCTTTTTTCTCATTGGTTCAGCGTAAATTGAATTGAATTTAATTTACGCATAATTTCGGCAATTTATTTGTGTCGTTACTTAATTTCTGGAAATTAAACGGATATTTTCTTTTTACTAATAGTTGTTTCGATCAGTCAATTTATCAATAATTGTTACTTTAATTTTGTGGGAGAAAAATGTTACTCAAGAGTATCAAAATAAATAAATAATAATTTTCAAGTAAAAAGAGTGTTGAGGCCCCTAACGTATTCGTGTCTGTAAGCCCCGTAGATGCCAGATCGCTGGAAGTCCTAAAATTCACAGTAGAGTCTGATATGCTTATAAGGTTATCATCGTTACTTAAGTTCAAGTCCGCTATGTCCTGCACTAATCTACTTGTGTCCTCGAATTTAATATCGGTATCCATGAATATAGGAGATAACAATTAAATCGACACTTACTGTTAGGCAATCGGAAAGTGAAAGTTGGAAGCTGTTCCGCACCGTAATTTATCTAGAGAGATGGAATACTTGAACCAAAGATACAAACAATTATACCTGTTCCTAGGCTCGTGTTCCTTTCTGTTTTATATTAGAACAAAAAGGCAATTGATGGAGCAATATATTTGTTAATGAAATAATCGTTTAACCAAGAAATTGTGAAAATGCAGCAGACCAAAATTTACAATACCAGACAAGGAGCGAGATACTCAAAAACTGAAAATAGCGCACAATTTTAAAATCAAGTATTTAAACAAAGAATGTTCTGGAAAATAAAAAGAAAAAATTCTTTTTTAAATTAAGGTTCATTACAATCAGCTATGGTGGTTTAAATTTATCAGTCAATGTTATTTTACATAAGGCGGAGGAATTAACATCCTCTACAAGGGTTCTTTTAAAGGTGTGTCTATATTTTTTCGCAAAGGGAACTCTTACATATGTGAGTAGTACGGACTTATTATTGATTTCTAATGGCATGATAGTCTATTTATTTTTTTTTGTAAATATTACTGTAACGACACAAATTAATGGCCAACATATTGCGTAAATTAAATTCAATTTTATTTACGTTGCACCAATGAGAAAAAAGCGAAACTTGCCGTTTAACCAATAGTGTGCAAGTAGACATATATTACTATGGCATGCTATTTAAGCACGGCAATTTACCATGCAAGTTAGTTGTCGCAATTGCATTCTGCTTTGCGTAACGCGTGTGCGTTCTGTCGGCTGTCAATACCTACGCTGGTGATTTGAGAGTTTCACCAACAATTGGCTACATCCGTGACTCATCTTGTTGCGGTACAACCAGCGAGACGAGCCAATTAATTGCAGAACCTGAACGACGTTATCCACATCGTGATTACAACTCTACAAGAAGAACAACAACAACCAGAGTCCACCCAAGGCTCTAGAACATCTTCACACTCTGAACAATTCAGGAGAACGCATTACAAGGCCCTCTTAAGGGCCCCCCTATCAGTAACAAATCTCTATTCAGAGAACCTTAACCAAGTTTGTAACGTCGTACGGCATTTACTTGAAGCCGGGGCGTTTACAAAATTGGCGACCGCACCAGGATATTGATTATTGTTCTGATTTTTTGGTCTAAATAAAATTGACTTCCTTTTTCATTTATTTGGGATGAAAATAGATTAACATTTGCGTTTTCTTTACCCTGATCGTGGTCTTCTGGAAATTTTATTGGGTATATATTCGTGGATAGGTGGTGAATTTATTTGTGGGGTATAATAATATCAATACATTGGCATCAAAGGCCAACGGGGCCTCTGTTCGTCTTTCCAACGTACAAAACGGCATCGTACGTACTGGACAGGCTAAATTGCAGATAATTTCAAATTTTGGAAGCAGCTACTGTTCTGCGCTCATTCAATTGTGGAAAATAATAATACATTGGCATCAAAGGCCAACGGGGCCTCTGTTCATCTTTTCAACGTACAAAACGGTACCGTACGTACTCGACAGGCTCAATTGCGGATAATTTCAATTTTTGGAAGCAGTTACTGTGACGTGCCTTTGTTCTGCGCTCATTCAACTGTGGAAGCTTTTTGTGGGTAAGCGTTTCGTTAAAGTATATTTATATATTTTCCTATTGCTTATAAATTTATGCTTTTAAGATCCCGTAAGATTGTTAGAATGTCAGGTCTGTGGAAATGGCCACCTTTAAGACAAATAATGAACAAAGGGTCTTATCTAGGGTAGACATTATTTCAACAGAAATTCCTCGCAGAAGCGCATATAAGACTGAAGCAGTCAGTCCAATGAGAAAAGCAGACTTCGAGCTGAAGTAAACATAAATTAATTAATGTGTAAATTTGTTTTATTAAATCGATGCTTGTTGTGCGAGCAAAATTCTATATATAATCGAGTAAAAATAAAGCATTTGGGGTACATTTAATATGTCTTCTGATGGGTTGGAAACGTTGATTCAGGCATTGACTTCTCAAATGAATCATTTAACTGCAGAATTAGGCATAATTAAGGCTCGTCTGGACGATACGCTAATAATAAACACGGAAGACATACATTTACGTGGACCATTCAACACAGGTGGACAAAACAAGGTCCAATTTTAGATATTGATGTTCCTGTTTGGGATGGAGATAGTGAACTATTCTTTATGCGCGTAGACTCCGCTTTCTCCCCGTTTCCTGATTATGACAGTCATCAAAAACTGTCGAAGGTTTTTGCTAAACTACCTTCTGAATTGCAGCGACGGATTTATCCTAAGCTTGAGGCCATTAGGAAGCTACCTAATCCCATTGTGGGTCTACAAAACGAAGTAGAATCCTTGCTTGGGCCCACAGAAACTGAACAGATAATAAACGAATATGCGCAGTTAGACATGCGAAATCTTGGCCCCATCGAAATATTGAGGGAATTACGGAAACGTTGGTATAAAACCAACATTTCTGACCATGAGGCTAAGGTTGTTTTTATTAACAATCTTCCCCAAACATTAAAACTCTTTGCCAGACAGCTTCCCAACACTCTCTCTATAGATGACTTATCTGAGAGATGTGAGTTAGAATATAGGGTTTTGGAACCCAAAGTGAATCCACCATCCTTTTCTTTACCCCCGCAAGATGATAGACTCTCCTCTTTAGAGAGAACAGTGGCGAACATGGCCAAAGTTCTAGAAGGATTGGCCATTACCAAATCCGAGCTAAATCAAGTAAATGCTCGACCAAAATTCGTTTCCAAGTCAAATTATAATGGTAGGCGGCGATCGAGATCTCCGCAATCCTTCAATAAGTATGCCCCAAAGAACTGGTGTTATAACCACCAGAAGTATTTTATGCTTGCCAAGTTTGTCTTTGTCGTTCCGAAGAATTTCCGAATGAGTGTCAATTTCCACAGCTGACGGAAAGGACAACAGACCGCAGGCACAAGGGTGCATCAGTATCGGGAAACGTCTGGCGCAGGAAGTAGAAGACCGTACTTTCTGCACATCAACGGCATCAACGGCGCTACAAGGAAGAAGCCAACTACAATCCGACATCCCTGTCGACTCTTTTCGTCCACGCCGAATTTTTCACATAGAGAACCAAACGGACAACGCCGGTCGCAATCACCAGCCTACTTGTTTGCATGACCCGGCCAAACAGCCCAACGAGCTTCTGCACCTTCTTGATTTCAAAACTGGCGAAGAGTTCATCGTAGACACAGGTGCGGCAGTCTCAGTTCTCAAAGGTGATTCAATGGCCGAGATGTCGCTAGGCGTTCTTCTCGCAACAGCTACAGGCGAGCCCATACCAACATATGGCTGCCGGTACCGCACACTCAACATAGGTCTACGACGTGAATTTTCCCACAACTTCATCATTGCCAAGGTCTCACATAATATAATAGGCCTTGATTTCCTTCTAAAATTTCGGCTCATTGTTGATCTTGCCATTCAAAAGATCATCGACCCCTCCACCGGACTTGAGCAAAGCTTTTGGACACTTGCCTCCGAGCGTTTGGAGTTACAGGTCATTCAGCCAACCCCAGTGCATCATTCAGCAGAGATATCAGCAGCTCTTCGAAAATACAAATCGCTTTTCGATCTTAACAAGTCAGAGCTACGAGTCTCCAACACGATGCATCATATCGTCACAGAAGGACAACCTATTGCACTCAAGAAGCGACCACTGGCTCCTGCTAAGCTGAAAGCTGCCCAAGAAGAATTCTCAAGGCTTTTGGAAGAGGGAATCATCAGACCATCGAAAAGTTCATGGGCGTCACCACTGCACTTAGTCTCTAAATCAAACGGATCGTACAGAGCCTGCGGAGACTACCGTAAGCTAAATTCAGTGACAAAATCTGATGCATATCCTATTCCAAATATTAACACTTTACTTGAAAAACTCAACGGCAGCAATTTCTTCTCAGTGATTGACCTCAGACAAGCTTACCATCACATCCCGGTAGCACCAGAGGATATCGAGAAAACTGCAGTCATCACTCCATTTGGCCTTTTTGAATATCTTTACATGCCTTTTGGACTTAAGTGTGCTACTCAGACATTTCAAAGATTCATGGACAACATACTTCGCGACGACTCTGCTTATTGTATGTCATATCTCGATGACATTATGGTATTCAGTCCAGATCTAGAATCTCATGCGAAACATCTACGAAATGTCCTTTCACGCTTATCCAACCACGGACTCAAGATCAACTGTGACAAGACGCAGATTGCAACTTCATCCGTCGACTTCTTATGGCATCGTATCACGGCCCAAGGTATTCAACCGTTGCCGTCAAAGACGAACTCAATCAAGAATATCAAGTCACCAAGGACTGTTAGCGAGTTGCAGAAAATCCTGGGAGTACTAAACTATTATCGCAAGTTCCTTCCGGGCCTTTCAAAACAACTTTATCCTTTGTGCAGGCACCTGCGGAACCGAAAAGGACTTAGCAAGAATTCCATCATTGCTTGGTCATCCGAAGACGAGGAATTACTTCGACTTGCCATCAACTCGTTAGCAAATGCCACAATGCTAACTCATCCAGATTTTGAAAAGCCATTTCTACTCACGACAGATGCTTCTGAATTCGCTATTGGAGCCACGTTGGAACAAGAGATCGACGGATTTCGGAAGCCTATCAGTTTCTACTCGCGTACTCTCCAACCAGTAGAAACGAGGTACGACACTTTCGGCCGAGAACTTCTCGCCATCCACGACGCAGTGCGCCATTTTATCAGCATCATTGGCAGTAGCAGATTTGTTGTTTTCACAGATCATGCACCACTAGTTAGCGCACTTCGAAACGCAACTTCATCTATCGCCAAGTACCCTGCCAGAGTGGAAAGACAGCTTTCTCGTCTAAGCGAATGGCAATTTGACGTCTTTCACGTCAAGGGCAAACAGAACTTCATCGCAGATGCCCTGTCCAGGCCAGACGTCTCTCTACAACCACCTTCGCCGTCACCATTCACTGTCAACTCCGTGGCACTCAGTGAACCTGCACTAACGCCAACTCTCCTGCGAACTGAACAACGCGGTGACATTCACATTCAAAGATCAATAGCCCGTCACCCAACCAAGTTCATATGCCGTCTGTGGGAAGGCTTACCAATTGTTTACTTCACGGGTACGCAGCCCAACAAGCCAGTTCTGCCGACCAGCCTTCAGAGAAAAGTTTTCGATTCAATTCACTCAATTTCTCACCCAGGAAGCCAAGCGACTGTCCGACTTCTTACAGATCGTTTCTGGGGTCACAGACTTAGGCAGAATGTTAAACGATGGGTCTCAGAGTGTGCTATTTGTCAGAAAAACAAGATCACACGACACACTCGTTCTAAGTTGCAACATTTTCGATCTACTTCTCGCCTAGCCATCGTCCACATCGACATAGTTCATCTGACAAAGGTTCAAGGTTTCAGCTACCCTCAAACTATGATCGATAGATTTACACGGTGGCATGCGGCATTACCTCTTGGCACCATTTCTGCAGACGAAGTAACTAACGGTTTTATCTCTGCATGGATATCCAATTATGGTGTTCCCAATGAGGTCATCACGGACAGAGGCACTTGCTTCTCATCTGATCGTTTCAAAACCACTTTGCGGTACATGGGATGCATCTTACGCCAGACGACAGCCTACCATTCCCAAGCTAACGGCATGGTAGAGAGAATACATAGGGAACTCAAAGCTGCTTTAGCATCCTCGTCCATTAATGGCAACTGGGTCGATGCACTACCTTTAGTTCTGCTTGCCATGCGTTCCCGTACTCGTGAATCCATTAAAACGTCTGCGTCACAACTCTTGTATGGCATGGATCTACGCCTGCCTAGTCAGCTCCCACGTCTACTACCGGCACAAGATGACCCACAAGACGAAGCTACCCGCCTTCGACTTCATTTCGGTAACATGTCTGAACAGCAGCCGAGACACACGCCTCGTCCAGTCTTCGTTCACTCACAGCTCCACAGCTGCAAGAGAGTACTCGTTCGCAACAATAATGCTGTTGCACCACTACAACCAAAGTATCGCGGTCCTTACCCGATTTTGCTCAGACAACCAAAATACTTACAGTTACATACTGTTTGTT
>JAQBSW010009275.1:0-29691 GCA_029291075.1 Eudiplozoon nipponicum | reverse complement strand
TTCCTTTCTATTGTTTGCCCAAGGCCTCAAAGAATCTTACCCTTCACTTTCTCTTGACGATGCGCGAGTCTGAGACTAAAATGGTAGGCTAAATGAACTTTTTTAAGATTTAAATAAAATTCCTTTCTAAAAATAAAACTATCAGTCGAATTTACCTGAGTGCCTACAAATTTTTAGTCAGGTATAATTTCTAGTTTAACCACCTTTTGTTTTTATAATGTAAATCGAGAAATAAATCGTGAATTAAAGCACAAATCTAAAAAAGCAGCTTTATAAAACACATTTAAGAGGCGATTTATTCGCCAGAGCCTGACTCGATTGCAATATGTGGTACCTCAAATAGGATTTTTAAAAGCAAGAGGGATTAAGACGGATTTAACACGTGAATTATACAATAATAAACAGGTAGCTGGTAATGCGCATACAGAGACACGCAAGCATACAAAAGTGTCCACAAATAACGCACAAGTTTATTTTAATTTCATTTCTTTATTTAGCTTCTGATTAAGGAGGTTTCAATTAATGGCTTGCACTATGCGTTACTCTTTTTGATTTTGCTTGGAAGAACACTCGGAACTCTGCCAGTGTTTAGTGTTATCTTCTATAAACGTGTTTAATCTTTCAGAATAGGTATGTTTATATTTTTAAATGTATGCTCAAAATAAGGGTCTGGGACCACACAAACCGTATGAAGAAATTTGCATTTGAATTTTATTATAAAGGGAAAACGTTCTATTCAGAAAAAGAGCAACGCGTCCGCTTACCTTGAACATATGGATAAATTTCCAAGGCCTATCTAGCTAAATGTAGAAAAAAGCAAATTGTAAATGTCGTAGCGAATGGATGGAAAAGAAACGATTTGTTTTACTGCAAAAAGCGCACCAGATTAACCAAGGAAACCTGATAAGACAAGCATATATTAAATGAAACATAAAGTAAAGCTACAGAAAAATTTACTGGTTAAATGATTAATGAAATCTAATCAAGTATGAAGAGAACATACGTAAAATTTATGAAATGACTAGTAATAAATAATATAATGCCCTAATGAGATTAGATTCGTCCAGCTTTCCGGATAGTTATGGATCATATGCTTTAAAAATATGTTTGAACGACGAAAGATAAACAATGGATGGATCTGAAAAATGAAACCAGAATAAGTAGATCGCTATTATTTTTGATAGAAATGATAATTTGACTTTAATAAATTCGGCATTAATTGTATCAATAGAAATTTAGCTAAATGAATTTTTATTTGACGAAATTTATCAACTACTATATAGTAATCCCACGTCCTTTTATTGAATAATATAATTATCTACTTTATCTATTCATTTAACATCGAACTCACAAGATATAATAATAATAATTTATTTTATTACACGTCAGTCTATCTAAAATTAGATATTAATTAATTTTTAATATTGATGACAATAAAATCTCCAATCCCAAACAGAACGGTGCGAAGTAGAGCTAATTTAAAGCCCCGATATAACTATGCGCTTTTCTGTTATCATTATATATATATATATATATATATATATATATATGTTAATCCCAATCTATAAATATATAAGGTTTTCACATGAAATGTTTATATCTTTTAAATCAATCAACCCGCCTATATATTCATTGCAAAATTACTTTAAATCATTATACTCCTCAGTCAACCTGTTGAAAAATTAATATTTCTTATGAAATGCGAGCATTAATAAAATTCATTGTACCCTTCCTATGTGCAAAAACAAAAAGAAATTTAATCAGATACAAGAAAAATTTCTTTATCATTATCTCCCAAGTATCTACCGATGAACATATCTTTATATATAAATTGGAAAGCGAAACAAGATAGAAATATGTGAACATATAGAGAGTTTGAAAAAACGGCAGCCAATCGATTGCGTGCGTCCCATCCAGTTAAAGCTCAATTCCTAAACATGCTTCGTCTGCTTGCATAAATCCGGCTGCAATTTGTTTATCCATAAGGCTAGCCACATACGAAGCATTATGGATAAACAAATTGCAGCCGGATTTATGCAAGCAGAAGAAGCATGTTCAGGCATTGAGCTTGAACTGGATGTAACGCACGCAATTGATTGGTTTCCGCTTTTTCACACTCTCTCCAGGTTCACATATCTCTATCTTGTTTTGCTTTCCAATTTATATATAAAGATATGTTCATTAGTAGATACTTGAGGAGATAATGAGAAAGAAATTTTTCTTGTATCCGACAAAATTTATTTTTTTATTTGCACATATGAAGGGTACAATGAATTAATATTTCTGATTTATCTACTAGAGACGTAAATTTGGTATTGCACATGGAAATGGTACTATGAATTTTTCTAAGGCTCGTATTCCAAAAGTATATTTTAATTATTGTTCATTATATTAAGACGGTATATTTAATTTTTATTGAATTTCATCTAATTTACGTGCAACATATTTTAACAAAATTACTGAAGATCACGCTTAACCTGTGGTGCCAGTTTTTTTAAAGCGAGTCTTCTCTCACAGCCAGAATTATCGGGAACGCCTACGCCTGGCTAACCTTCTTCCACTATGGTTTACCCGTCACTTACGAGTCATTTCTTTTGTTCATAAGATCACAGCTAACCTATCATTATCAAACTTCGCTCACCCATATCACCACTAGGCTACATGCCATAGAAACTCTTCAAACCAATCCAACCACAAACCCATTATATTTAAAAAATCTCTTTTCCAAAGCCACAAGTGTATTCAACGCTTTTCCCGCGGAAATAAAGCACCTGTCCCACCACAAATTTTAAAAGGGCTCGCAATCACTTCTTTAATAAATTCCTATGCGAGACGTCTGATTGGAAGCGAAACTGGTTCCTCCCTAACCCACAGAACTTCTCCTTATCTCTAGGCTATTATCCAATTTCGGAGCGTGAAGTCTCTTCTGGCTAGCCTCTTCTTACAACTATTCACCCCTGATGCTCAAATTCAAATAAGGACTCACCGATAACATTTCTGTTCTCATTTTCATTCTAACGCATCCAAATATTGATTTTTATGCCACAATCTGCTCTACTAAATCTCTTCTTTTGTTTCAGCAAACAATCGGAAACTCAAAAAGCCTACTGGTCCATCTGGCATCCATCGGACGCTGGTTCCTCCACGCTTTCCATCAGCCGTAGCCTCGCTCAACTGAATTCAGTTATCCCTGCACGCGACACTGGCGTGCAGACTCTCTTCTATCTAGTCGATCCTTCCTAGTCAAATGTAATCTTCATTCAACCAGAACGATCTACCATGAAGTAGATGAAAGGACTTCTCTTTCTCAACTCCCTCCTCCCCTACGGTTATATACTTTGCTAGTCACAATTACATTCAACTTTACATATACTACATTTGATTTGTACCTCAACATTTCAACTCTTGGGCCTGTTGACCTTAGTTGCCAAATAATTTTTAATACTAGTATTAAGTACTGAAATTCAATTGTTTTATTTACAAATATGCTTTATCCATTCAACTGTTGTAAATACGGGTAAAAATTTTAATTTGCATGAAATTTAGTATTATAATAATTCTTTAATCGCCACAAAGCATGTCTAAAATCATTATTATTCGGAAAAAAACCCTTGCTTAAGCGATATAACGATAGCTCAATTATTAAATTACACGTCATTCTATCTACAATTTTATTTTAATATACATTGAATAGTGATGAATATAAGATCTACAATCCGAAACAGAACGATGCGGCTTAGTGCTAATTTAAAGCCCCGTTATGGCATTACTGGTTTAGATCCTGTTGCCCTCACATTTTCTGGTGGGGGGGGGCAATAATTCAGAAGCACTCCTCATAAACGCATGTCATAATGAGTGATAAAACCATAAATCCGAATAACCAATGCAAGTGTTAAATTTCACGTCAAACTACTCACGTCGTACTCAGGATAGGCTTTTTAATAACAGTTATTGCCATATCATTAAATAGGCGCAAGTCACGCATGTGCAGATGTATGCAAAATACATAGATAAAAAGATTCAGTTAAATATAATTGACACACATGTAAGTACATCGAAATGAAAATAATGGACATTTATCTTAAAATATAGTTAATCTAAGAAGAAAATGAAATGCGTGAGAATGCCAAAACATATGCACAGACAAACACGAGTGCATATTGACCAACAGTACGGATGTGAAGGTGATAGATTAGTAAGCTAAGATGTAGGATCTATGTACACGGATATACCGGTACCTGAAGCCCTGAATTGTTTTCGATGTTTCCCATTTGATCACCTCAAGTATTAGAAGGAAGTAAAATTGGACACATCATCTAAATTATAAACAATTTCGTGGTGTCCCATTGGGACAACCTTAGTAAGTCCAAGCAGCGAACATCTTTATGCATTTAAACAATCAATGATTGCGCGAGTAGTGGTAACAAATTTTTAAATCAAGTTAGTGAGCTTGAATCAAACACCAATCTCTTTGTATTTCACCAGTCGTCGAACAACATAACGAAATGTCCGTCAGTCATCATCAGAGCACGACGGAAAACTCAAGGATCAAACCGCAATGCACACACACACATATATATATATATATATATATATATATATGGAAAACACAAAAGTAGATATGCAGCTCTCACCACTAGTATTCTCACATACATTGTATTTGACAGTAAACGTGTGCATTTATCAACCTTTAGTTAAAATTTAAAAATTTTACGTTGGGCTACCTAAAGTAGAATGTGATGACTGCCCAACGTGTTTGTCTCGGCTACAGAAATATCAGCTTGAAAAAAGCAAACTCTAGTGACTGAAACGTAAACCCAACAATTGAAGAAAAATAGTCGGTCTTCACTACCTAATAAGTAATGGTTATTTATATTTGGCATTGCAGTAATACACCAGTCCTTCATAAAATGCATCCTAAACCAAATGTTTTCAACTTTACAAATTTACAAGAAACAATAGCTAATTTAACCACTAATTAGTCAATTTATATGAATTATTATGCGTAAAAAATATCGCGTTTTTGTAATGTTACGTAAAGAAATATTCATCAATTCAGAGGTAGCTCCAACTTAGCTATCTTAGTAGTTTGTCATAAAATTAATTTTAGGATTGTTCTACTAAAATAAAAATAGCGTTAATTAGTCGTCCGTCACTATCATAATAAACGACATACTCTAAATTAACCGTAGATGCTGTATTGATGCCTTACTATAAAAGCTATGCATTGCAACGTTTGGACTGTAAAGAAAGACGACAGATTCACTGATTATTTTCTCTTAGTTGCATCATCATCATCATCATGTCCAGCCATAAAAACATAAGGAGTGAAAAAATTATATAAGTGAATTAAGACAAATTATTAGTGAGATTTACGAGAGAGAGAGAGAGAGAAGGAATACCTTACTACTATGACTAAATTTATCAGGTTAACTCACAGAAATGAGGAAAACTAAACCTCTGCACAACACCATTATGACCAAGTGAGCATTCCGGCAAGGCGACATCAGCAATACAGCTTCCTTGCGGATTTCACTGTATCACGCCACTGTTTATGACGTGATACTGTTTCTCTTAGTTGACCTACTGTCCGGCGGTAACGTGCAACATTTTTAACGGGAATTTTGAGCTCTTGAACTCATTCAATCACTCTCCATTAAACACAACGGTTTATCTGGACAAAAAAACACGGAAGTTCATATGAGATGAGATTGACTCATCTGGATAGCGTGAACCTCACTGGAATAATCTATAGTTCGCTGTTCGTCAGGTTGGAAAATTCAATCCATACGCCAAAATAGCCAGTGGTGACGTGCAACGTTGTCAACGAGCATTTGGAGTGTTTGAACTCATTTAATCACTATCCATTAAACACAACGGTTTATCTAGGCTATAAAACACGGTGGTTCATGTGAGATGAGATGGCCGCATCTCGATAGCGTAAACCTTAACAGAATAATCTATAGTTCGCTGTTCGTCAGGTTGGAGAATTCTATCCATACGCCAAAGTGGCCTCCATTCAGTCCCAACTGACACCATTAACAACTCCAAACACGAACAATCAAAATCGTGCATGCCAAACGGGCATCACGGACAGTACGCCAAAATATAAATGTACAATTTGCAAAGGAATTCAGCATGTGAAAGCATACAAGCCGTCTACATAGTCGTAATGACACATGTTTATATAAACGAACATATGTAAACATGTACAAATCACGATGAATGAGAGTGCGTTCTGCAGCGATGACAAAATTTCATTTCACCAAATTGCAAGGCACAAGAGAAGCTAGGAATAAAAAGTGCTCAGAATTAGATTATAACTGGTCTACAGTATAGAAATAATGCCTTAATCTAATATTTTTATTTATATACAAGGAAGAAGTGTACTGAAGTAACGATACAATTAACCGAAAATCTTACGTCAATTAGAGTAGAATTATCCGAGGCGCTGAATCGCACTCTTATGTAGTACTTTTAATGCTATTACTCAAGCAAAAGGTATCATGAATAAGATTTTAAAATCTGATGCCTTATAGTTGCATAATAGTGAATACGCGTAGTTACTTTTGAACTGAAAAAAAGATAGAGAAGTCGGCCTTTTGAAAAATGAATTCCTCAATCGTTGTTCTAATATCGGATTTTATATAAATAAATTTCACTTCTACATCAATACCCACGACTAAACTTTAGCACATAAGCAGTCTTCTTGAACGCTATTTATGGAAGATTTGTAGCTTGGTCCTTGCATATACATTTTATTGTATCAATGATTTTGTTAATCCATTCGTCTGCTCCTCTTCGAGTATGATCATAAATAAAGTAAAGGGTTAGAAAAGAACTGACCGAAACAACTTCTCTTTTTGAACGAAAAAAACAAAATAAGTACCACTGACCTGCTCCACGTTCGCCTCGCATAGACCAAACGGGATATTAGCCACAATGTGAGTTGAATTGTTTTGCACAGTGAAGTTACAAGCATCAGTTCGGTTTACAAGGCTGATATGAGACACATTCAGACCAGGATTTTCAATTAAGTCATACACTACAACGGCTGCGTCAGACGAACAGACTAAAATCGGTTCATAAACTAAAAAGAGAATTTTCATCAATAAAGTTACAAATTCATCATCATCATCATCATCATCGACAACAATACAACACCCCTCAATAACTGATGCTTCATCGTCATATGACAATGAGAAAAATCGAATAAATATAAAATTAAATAAAACAAATGAAGTAATTTTAAAAAGAAAAAGAATCGACAAAAATAAATTTATACAAAGAGAAAATTGTTAACGGACAAGAGTTGTTCGAGGAGGATCTAATTCAGATGGACATACCTGAGTAAGTATCCTTTCTATAAACATCCCGTTCTAGTTTTGTACCATTTCTAATTAACTTGACATCCAGAAATGGTAATTCGCCACATGATTCATTTTCAATTGTAAATTTCAGCTCGCTCACCTGATTTGCAATATTTAAGTAATTTATCAGATGATCCTCCCCGTGATTCCAAATAACTAATATATCATCCAAATATCTTATACACAATTTAGGATTTAGGACTGTTATATCTAAGAGGGTCTT
The DNA here is from genome assembly GCA_029291075.1 of Eudiplozoon nipponicum. Lineage (NCBI taxonomy): Eukaryota > Metazoa > Platyhelminthes > Monogenea > Mazocraeidea > Diplozoidae > Eudiplozoon > Eudiplozoon nipponicum. The sequence goes on along the minus strand of JAQBSW010009275.1, from coordinate 22,098 downwards.
CTCCATGTAATGCATGATGATATTAGCTATTGGAACTGACAGGGGTTGTCCCATTGAGAAACCTCTAATATGCTCGTAGAATTCATTCATAAATTTAAAATAATTGGAGGACATACATAAATTCATCATCTCCATGACATGTCACATCGTCAATTTGCTTCCTTCTAATATTACTGGATGATCAACCAGGAAACGCTGAAATAAATCTAGTGCTTTGGGTACTGGTATATTGGTGTACATTGACATCACATCTAAACTCGCCAATCTATCGTTTTCATTTAGCTCACATTTATCAACAATCTCAACCAAATGGTATGAATTCATCAAAGTATGGTCTAAGAAGTACGAATATTTCTTTATTCTATGGCATAGAAACTTAGACATTTTATATGTTGGAGAGTGTTGGACATTAACAATAATTCTCAAAGGGTTGCCTGGTTTATGTATCTTTACTAAACCGTACACTCTAGGAGCGACTGTATCTCATTGTATGAGCATTACGATGCGCTTGATCTAATTCTCCTTCAGCAATCATGTTATTGACCAATAATTTAACTTATTCGTAGGATCTTTATTAATTTTAGCGTATACCTCTATATTGTCTAGTTGTTCATAAATTTTAGCTATATAGTTAGATTGACTCATCATAATCGTTGCTACTCCTTTGTTTGCTTTCAAGCATATAACACTGTTTGCTATTAATTCTTTCCTGAGCCTTTTTATTGCATAATTTGACTTATATTTTGCATTTTCGCACGTTAAAATAGCTGCGGCTACGTCTATTTCAAACATAACCTTATTCTTTGTGTGAGAGGAATTGTTATTTTAACAGCCTCGTATATAGTATATATATATATATATATATATATATATATATATATATATATATATATATATATACCTCAGTTTTGGTGTATGACCTCGCAACAGTACTGCAATTCTGTATGCATTTCATCGTTTTATCAGCCCCACATTCTCTATAAACTTTTGCAAACATTATGAGATTTGAGAAATCGAAAATTGAGTATTAATACAAGTGTGTTAAAAGGACTTTTGGTGATAACTATAATCAAGGTTGCGATCTTGATATAAACACATGACCCATTAAGTACATAAATATGACAATATTAACTAAGTACTGTATAGAGTACAGTAAAGGTAATTTATCCAGTAGACCGGCTTTGTCTTTATTGGGAACTCATTAGGTACTGGCTAGAAATTGCCGCGGAAAAGGCGCGAACCTGGGCACGTCTGCATCGGAATCTGGTGCTCCTAACCACTGAGCCACCCTGCCGCACACTACGCTACAAACAACTTATATAAATATAAATATATATATATATACTAACTAATGTAACTTGATGAGTCATTTTTTGTCTGAGGTGGAGCTCATATGGCATCCAGTCAGACCATCCCCAATCTGTCATTACTGAACAGACACCACACTACATCGGGCAGTAGTATTGAAATGAACATTTATATAATTAAAAGGAACATTGGTTGCACGGCCAGTGAAAAAAATACTATAATCAAGTTTGCGATCTTGATATAAACACCTAATCCATTTTGTACATACATTTGTCAGAATAAACTAAGTATTGTATAGTGTAGAAACGGAAATTCTACCAGTAGAACGGTTTCATTCTTACTTGGAACGAAATTATGCACTATCCAGAAATTTCCACGGACAGGGATATACGTCGCTGCTCAATTAATCGCCTTAGGGTAAAATAATGGTCTCTACAAAATTGTCCAAGTCAGAATTCAGCGTGATCTTTTCTGGTGTGTGATGTACGCGAGGCGCCCAGACGGCATAAAACAAAAGGAGTGAGAAATAAAAATGTGTCTGTGATTAGAACTCCATCCATTTTAGTCGATTCGCTTGAAGTTCAATCACTTTTACACGACGGAATTATTATTACACTTAGTCGCGGGGAATTACGTGCTCAAGCTGACTAAAAACAATCAAATACTAAGTAAATGCCACATTCTTATTGATGGTGGCATACACATATTTTAAAATTTACAAAAACACGCACACAAATTTACATATGCACACAAGGTGAGGTTGATCTGAGAAATTGGCAGGAATTTAAACTGTGAAATAGCGCAAACTTGACATTCTGAAATCAAAGAAAGATCGCGTAACAGAATTAAACTGTTTAAGCGATTAAATGTTGAGTTTTGTTGCTCAGTGCTGTTCTTCTTGTTGTGGATTTGACCGCATTTTTCTTGTGCGGAACAATTGATAGCACTCATAGGACGGTAAAATCTTGAATCCTGTACATTTCCAGTTGCACAGATTATTGACCTTTATCGATGGGTTTTAACCTGTTCCTTCATTTTTAAGCCTTCCCTCAGCTGCTTGTCTGAAAATGACGTTTTCCAAATGTTCGAGACCTAATTTCCAGCCCCATCTTTAGGGTTGACACCATACGCACAGGAAAAAATCAACAACTTCTGGTATATCCATAGAATAACACTATATTCTTTCAACAGTTCTATTAACCTCTTTTTTTCTATAACCTATTGCGGGGAGGGGGTGACATGGATAAGTTTGTGTATATATTTGAGTATTAGAGATTAGGTATGAAGACCAGATATTAGGGCAGAGAATAAGAAATACTTTTGGAATTAAAATGAATATGAAAAGATCAGTCTTAAATGAGGATACCACATTTGCCACAATTTGTTTTTTATTTTAATTCCAAAAGTTTTTCTTATTCTCTGCCCTAATATCCGGTCTTCATACCTAATCTATAATACTTAAATGTTTACACAAACTTATCCATTTCACCTCCTCCCCGCACACAACCACCTATATACACATATATGTACTCCACTAAAGTGACATTTCTAGAACAGCTATAAGCAAACCCTATAGATTGACATACAGACCTATCCATGATGTCTCTATTTTTAATTGCTGTTCCGGACGTGTAGAAGGATCAACAAAATTTTGATTTCAATATTGCGTTAATCCTCAAATACCCCAGTTTACCCAATTCCCTCCTGCGTAAGATAGGTTATCGAGAGAAAGAGGTTAATAAAACTGTTGAAAGAATGAGGGTACCACGAGTTTTTTTTCCTGTGCGTATGGTGTCAACCCTGAAGATGGGACCGGGAATTAGGTCTCGAAAATTTTGAAAAAGAAGTGGAAAATCTTGTTCCAACGTTATTTTCAGATAAGCAGCTGAGGGAAGGCTTAAAAATGAAGGGACAAGTGAGAACCAATCAACCAAGGCCAATAATCGGTGCACCTGGAAATGTACAGGATTCAAGATTTCACCGACCTACAGATGCTATCAATTGTCCCACACAAGAAAAATTCTATCAAATTTAAGAAAGCTTTGATTTGCGAAATAACAGCGTCAATCATTATTATTATTATTATGTGTATTTACCCAGTGCAAAATTGGCAAGGGAATCGACCTAGTAAATTCATCAGAGTAAAAACTGTATGCTTACTAGGTGTCCCAGAGTTATAAATTTGCGGACCACACTGCACGCCCACGTCCATAGCATGAGTACAGCCGGATGCACTACCCCAACCCGAATGACGGCATTGGTTAATGTCTGTCGCGTTTTCAGGACATTTAAGGTTCGAAAGGTGAATTGGCACAAACTCGTTTGCACTTCCGTATTCGTAAAGCACGGGTAACGCATAAAGCATGTTGTCCCTAAAAGTTAGTAAATACACATAAATGCATGCGTGATTTTTCAATATATCAGTTTTACGTATGCTTTCATTACATATATGTATTGAAGTATAATGAAAGCATTTTTATTGTACGTACAAAGCCAGTATAAACAACACACTGCATCTGGTAGAAAAGGCAATTCATCCAGTAGACCGGTTACGTCCTTGTATGAAACTCGTCAAGTTATGCCGAGAATTTGACGCACACTGGGCTCACACAGGGTATATTTGCTTTGGAATCTGGGGTCCTATGCACAGCGTCACTCATGCCGCGCAACATACCCGATTTTGAATCAGGACGACTTGCTTTCCTCGTTGGCCTTACCTTCCTGTGTGTAACCTATTAGGAACATTGGTTGCGCGAACGGCAGACGTGCCCAAGTTCGAGCCTTGTCCGCGGCAAATTCTGCATGAATTGGCTTTGCTACTTAGAACAATTCTTAATTAATATTGATTAAACCGGGGCACATTTATTTGTCTTGTACTTCATCCACTGCACGACCCCTGTCGCACACTAGATGCAATTTTCCATTATATAGAAAATTATATATATATATATATATATATATATATATATATATATATATATATATATATCGTTTCGATTTTCACCACTGTTTAAAATATAAGAACAAAGCAACGTACTCCATGGAATAACATTTATTAATAAATCTTATTTCTACCAGTATCTACAGCCATTGTTCTGGATTCGTTAGTATATTCGTTCATCCAATCCCACTGTACATGTGTTGTAACCAATCTCCTCTTCGTTATGTTAGCCTCTGTTTTGCGCAATTTAGACCACTACATTTGCGCAATTTAGTCACTCCTTTTGCGTAACGTCATTTGGTGTTTCATCGCTTTCATTGTAATTGCGTCCATAATTGACGTGTGTGTCGTATTTTGCGAAACGTTGGCTATTTTTGAAGGCCTGTCAGTTATGTCTTCGTTCCAGTCAAATTTAATTTCTTTTTGAATTATTTTCTGCACGTTTAAGCAGGGCTTCAGCTTATTAATTGCAATAGCTTCAAAAGCCAGGACATTTTCTCTGTTTTTACCTTGTAGAGAACTGAAAAATTGTTACTTCTAACGGCATGACCTGGGAGTAGTACATGCTCGCAAATTGCTGATTTTTGTGCAGGAGCTGCACCCCTCTTTAATAGTTTTTAAAGGAGATGCAGATTTATTCTAGTTTCGAGCCTCTTTTTTGATCTGCCGATGTACTGAGCGTTGCAGATAGATTGAAATTTGTATACAGAAAAAGGTGTTGACATCACAGAGAGGCTATCTTTTTCATTCGCGCGCATCAGTTTTGTTGTGTTGAACACCACTCTCACCTCTATTGATGGAAACTGTGCTTTAGTCGCTCGAATTAATTTGCTTTTAAAGATTTCAGCTGGAAGATCACCTCCAAAGGGAACACTAAGCGTTACTCTCAGGGCAGTTTTGTTTTCCTCCAAATTGGTCTCGATTTTGTTGCATTGCCTCAGGTTGTATTCGATGAACCAGTCCAGATACCCATGATTTAGCTCTAATTCAATGTTGTTCGGTGACCAAACTTGCGTATATATATATATATATATATATATATATATATATATATATAATATATATATATATATATAATATATATATATATATATTGTGTAAGCGAAACTAGATTTCAGTACTACATAGCTTCCTACCAAACTTAATTTCACGTCCTTCGAGTAAAGCGTCTGTTAGCAGATAATCTTAGCAAACCGAGTAAATGGGGGTTCGGTTTTGTCTGTAGTTCACAAGCTAATGCCATGCGAACTGAATGACTTCCTATAAACTGTTCACTATGTGCAGCAAACATAGAGGCGTCTCTTATAAAACATGCAGTTGCTAATCACGCGTTGCTATTACGTTTTATATGCATACGCTTCCACTGATTGTCGTACAGATGACAGCAAGGACGCTGTCTACTCCGACCTAAGTTGTCTATTAATGCTCAGGTTTTGCGCTTAAGTGCCGCGAAATTTCATTTGGTCGACAGACACCATTTAGGCTTAATGCACGAGGGTAAAAATGAGCGAATGTTGCATAGCAGCGAGGAAAATAAATTACTCTTAAGAAACACAAACTTTTGGTGTGTTGCACAGCTTTGCACTACATGGCATTCTCAAATTCCCATACAACGCTGGGCTAAAATATAGCACTTGGCAAAGGTTTATAATTGTTGTGATTGGATTTTGGATTGACAATCAAGCTGGAGCTAATATGTCAACTCGAGCGAACGTATACATTTTAGATTTACGTTTCATCGGTACACTTTCAATATTCCACACTACAAACTTCATTAGAATATAATACTTATATATTCTTTGTTGTGGAGAACTAAAATATATGCAATTACGCATAAGCTATTGCGTCAGAATTGGTTGTTATTCTAGATTTGGGTGAAATGAAGCCTCTCTCTCTCCACAACCAATACAAATAAGATACATAATAAATACAGTTAGCTGGCTTTGAAGCCCCATCGCTATTATTGCTTGCATGTAGAAAATATCGTTCAATTGTACAATTTCTTGTCAAATTATAAAGTGAATTTTCAGTAATGTGCGTGCTCCCATTGATAAGACAACAGTAAGCAGAAGCATGTGTACATAAAATAACAGTTTTTTCGTGCTGACTGTGGAAAACATTAGTGGCTCTATTTGAACTAAATAAAATTGAAATGTATTTGTTAAATATTGCTTAAAAGAATAGATAATTTTGAACCTGAGTTTATTAAAATGACCTGATCTGTGTTGTAACTAACACAGGCTTTGTTCCTTGAAGATATTTTGGCAGTCATCTTCATTTCACCCACCAACGTAAGTCTTTAAAAACAAATAAATGAAGCTAGTTCAATATTTCCTGTAACCATATTATTTATACTTCTGATAGGTCTTTAACTAGATAGTTGCGTATCATTTGTGCGTTTGTATGTCCATAATTACTATGTTCATCCAAATAAGCGAAACTAGACTGACGGAACATGAATTTACCATTTACATGCATTAGTCGATTTATTTCATACTCACCATGTAAAATGACGCGATTGAGGAAGCCCTAACATATTAGGATGAGTCCAATAAATCAGATACAATCTTCATAACCTCATGCCCTGATAAGTCATAGAATTAGAAATCAGACGAGCTATGCAAGTGCGAAATTTCACTCAAACCACTCAAGTTGTACTTAGGATTGGCATGCTTAATAAACACTTTCAACGAAGAAAACAACTGGAATTTAGCCTGTCTTGGTAACTGTAATAATCCCAGTTTCGCAATTTGCTATTCGATTACACGACAAATTAAATCGGTCATATATGTTTGTAAAATAAAACAAACCATTGATAAATTGCATAAAACTATTCATAGCCGCGAGGTCTTCCAGGATTTAGTTTTAGGTTGAACTCCAATAACAAGTAACGTCTGGGTGTGACTTGAAGAAGGCAAAAATAAACAATCATCATAAAACTGCTGAAAATCAAATAAATCGAATGAAACAAAGTTGTTTTTCTAAGAAGAGATGCGCTAATGTGCACAACATTTAGGTAATAATTGACCGGTTACACAAACAGAAGTCGTCGCAGATACAGTGTTATTGATTGGTTTAAAAAAAGCTGTGAATAATGCTAATAACTTGTATTGATTCATATATTATGAATACACAAAGCAACAATAGCAATTTTTCGCGCCTACTAACAAATTGGTTCAAATAGTACAATGATATACGAAAACCAGCATGAACGAAATGTATAATCTCATGTACACATGCGCTTCGTGCTTACCGGTGACACATTAGTAGGAGTCGGTATTTTGCGGGACAATTGAACGGTAAAATCTCCTATAACAATGTGCATGCAAGTAGTAGTAGAGTTAATTTCATACAATGCCTTCGACAATGAACGTAAAATGAAACTCACTATGTATAATGTATATATCGAGTCTGTAAAGGATAAAAACATTATGGTTTTTAAAATGCCTAGCCTTCACATGACACAACACAATGCATTTCAACATAGACTAAATTTCGCCAAAATTGAGAATTAAAACTATTTCTGAACACGTTGCTCCAGCAGGTATCACAAAGCAACAATATTAATTTTTAAATTGATAACAACAGTTGACACACTGTAGTACCATGCATACATTCGACAAGATGCACAATTTCGAACCAGTAACCAGTAGTAACGAAACACCGAACCGAAGCATTTTTTATAACCAAGCATATGACAGACACTTACACACTGGTGCACAGCATGCGACATATCACTTTAGCTTCATTGACACCAAATCCGTCAGCACAAATAGTGCCCCATACATCAGTTTCTGGGCTCTTCAACTCGACACGACCCGAGGACTCACTGGGACCAATCAATTTCACAATCTGTTCACTCGCATTTGATGACGACTTCGAGCCTGAAAACATGTTATTAACGAAAACAAATGAGAACAAGCCTATGTATCCAGGTCAGGCGTTCGTATAAAAATGCAGAACATGGTGGAAGTTAAAATATATAGCATAAATAGGATTTAAACTCAATATTTTGCGGTGTGTAAGCATTCAGATTATCAATGCCGCGTTTTGCGTACGCGGGTAGTAGCTGTACACGGGCAGTTACACAAAGATCCGATTTGTCACTATTTCCAATTTTGTTTTGTCTTTGATCGGGTTGACTCATTTTTACTTCAATTGGATAGAACCGCATTTCCAATTGAAGTAAAAATGAGTCAACCCGATCAAAGACAAAACAAAATTGGAAATAGTGACAAATCGGATCTTTGTGTAACTGCCCGTGTACAGCTACTACCCGCGTACGCAAAACGCGGCATTGATAATCTGAATGCTTACACACCGCAAAATATTGAGTTTAAATCATATTTGAGGATGAAATATGATGCGACAGTGGTCACACTTATGAATCAGTACAAGCGGAAGAAGATGCAGATTGTAAGGCAAGTGGAAAATACCTCGTTCCTTAATAAATGTTTAAAATTTAATGTTATACCGAAATGTTTTAGATTTAAACTTTCTTTCGTTTTAGATAAAGTAGGAAATACTCTTAAGCATGAGCTTTGTTTACATTTAATAAAAATATCGATTAAGAAACTAAACAAACGTAAATTTGAACTGATTAGAGAGAAGACAAAAATAAGGTCCATATTACTGGCGAGATTAGGTATGTTGGATTTCAAACATATTGAAGATTTCACAGACAAAACGAGGGATAATGAAATTAAAAAATTAGACAAAGGCATGAAAAAAAACTTGCAATATTGGGAATTAATTGCCCTTTGATAAATAGGAGAATTGAAGAGGTCATGTCCAAACGTTTAGTTAATTTATCGAGAATGGATCTCAAGGAAGACCAAAAACAAATCCTTAATCTTGGACTTAATACTGCGATCCCTATTGATTACGTACCTAGGAATGAGATAATTACAGAAACAGTTAAGATTGCCCAGTTTCTCCCAGAAAAAGATAAGACTAGGTTTGAATTGGATGTGTCCAAAGCGGTGTTAGAGCACAAAGAGGTGAGATGCAAGCAGAGTTATGATCTAAAACGCTTAAGGACAGAATTATTATCCAATAAAGTAATATGCCTCAAGGCAGATAAAGGTGGTGCAACGGTACTTATGAACCGGTCAGATTATAAATTGAAAGTGTATGAACAATTAAATAATTTAGAGGTCTGGGTAATAAAAAATAAATAAAGATCCATCTTGATAAGTTACAAGGACAAAGTTAAGACTATAATTGGACAGAATGATTGAGTCGTGAAGGAATTAGAACCAGACTTGGGAATTATTAAATATGCAACGTGGCCACAGTTCCTCCGAGTTCATGGTCTAGAAAAGATCTCATGTGGGGAATCCACTTAGATTAATCGTTAATGTACAAAACTCACCAACGTATAGATTGTCGAAATTTCTATACAACAGAATTAGAAAATATACTTATTTCTTAGATTATACTTTAAAAAATACATATCATTTTATTGACATTATTAGTAGATATAACTTGAATGATAATGATAGATTGGCTAGCCTGGACGTTGTATCGATGTATACTAATGTCCCGGTACAAGCAGCATTAGAAAGTGTGAAGCGTTGTTTAACAGAGTTCCCAGAGATAATAGAAGGTAGTAAAATGATGTTAAGTAGTATTATGGAAATATTAAATATTTGTATGTCCTCCACCTACTTTAAGTTCAGAAATGAATTTTATAAACAAGTTAAAGGTGTCCCTATGGGACAACCACTATCAGTCCCGGTTGCTAATATTTTTATGCACTATTTTGAAAAAAATCTGTTGTTAAAATCTCCTCTTAAGCCAAACTTGTATGTAAGATTCCTGGATGATATGTTTATAATTGGCATGGGGATAATGAGTTAAATAAATTCCTCGAATTAGCCAACCAATTAGGTGAATTAAAGTTTACATTGGAAAAAGAGAATAATGATGAATTACCCTTTTTGGATGTGAAAATAAAACGGAATGGTTCCAGATTGGAAAGAGATATTTTTAGAAAAGAGACTTATTCAGGACTACTTCTTAATTTCTTATCAAATCACCCATATGGAATGAAAATAGGCATTCTTAAATCCATGATATTAAGAAGTCTTAGAATAGTGGATATAGAAAATAGAGATAAGGAAATGAGGAGATTAAAAGAAATATTCAAACTAAATATCTATCCGTCAAGTATAATAGATAGATTAATAGATGAGATGTTACAGAGATTTAACAATAATATAATAAACAAAGTAAAGAAGGAAACGAAACCGGATAAGCACAAAATTATGGTATTACCTGATTCTAAATTGAGCAGGAAAATTAGAATAATAGCAGCTAAATACAATATTAAAACAGTTTTAAGACAGTCGCTTACTATAGGCAATAAACTACCTAACCAAAAAGAAAGATTAGAACCCCTCGAGACATCAGGAGTATATGCGATACCTTGCAAAGAATGTAATCTCAGGTATATAGGCGAAACCATGCGACCTATAAAGGTTCGTAGAGGTGAACATAAGACAGCCTGCAAATATGGACACATTCAAAGATCAGACCTTGCTAAGCATTCGAAGGAAACGGGTCATGAAATAGACTGGGAAGGATGTAAACGCATCGCGTTATGCAACCGCAACAGATTAACTAGAAGATTAGCTTATAGAAAACTGATTGCGAATGATCTGTACCAATATCAATTTCCTATATACTTATTTTTCTCAATAAAAATGTTCCAGAAGAGGGTATACCAATTTAGCAAGGGTTAGGAGATAAAACATTAGATAAGACACATTTGACTTACATTGTTGCTTATATTTTATATATTTATGTAAGGTGTGAATATCTTAATAAATGAATAATACGTTAGTCCTAGAGAAGATATTCATGGTTAATAGCTACCATGTATCCTTTTAAGAGGAACCCAAAATGTGATAGATAGACGGATATATAGATAGGCCTATCGGTAGATTGATAGGTTTATTCTATATACATTATATATATATATATATATATATATATATATATATATATATATACGGACATTAATCATTTTATACATTGCCATTAAAATTATATATTTATTTAAGACATTTAACTCACACTGTTGCTTATATTTATATATATGTTTTCATACATATTAATATTTATTTGATATATTTATATAAGGTGTGAATAAATAAATATACAATTTGATTAATTGGTAAATAAAAAAAACAGTAAGAAAAGAATAAAATAATAATTTGAAATAGGCAAACATATATATATATATATATATATATATATATATATATATATATATATATCGATAGAATTAAAGATATTGGACCCACACTGTTGCTTATATATATATATGTTTTTTATACATATTGATTTGTATTTTATATATTAATATAAGATGTGCATAACCTAATAAATATTTATTACTAATGTACATATATATAGGATTAGAGATGTTGGTCCCACACTGTTGCTTATATTCATATATATGTTTTTATACATATTGACATGTATTTTATATATTGATATAAGGTGTGACTAACGTAATAAATAAATATATAATAAGAATAGAAATTATTCATATTTAATAATTATCAATGGTCCTTTTTCTCTTTCTCTCTCTATTTATATATATATATATATATATATATATATATATATATATATATATATATATAAAGGTGTTACGATATTATATTTAGATATATATGTATATAGATATAATGAATTATTTTAGACATATGAGTAAATATTCTTATGCAATTATTTACAATAGTTGATTAACTTCGCATTCTGCTTACGATTAGTTTTTTGAAAACAAGTTAGTTGTCCAGACTATTTCTTTAATCGTTCACCTAAGCGTCGCTATAACATTCACTCTCCATCCATCTACGTAACATGCTGCTCCATATTTGAACTAATTTGTTGCTATGTGCGCAATACCTCACACACCATTGTATACATTAGAGTTCCCTGCTTTAAATAAAATACAGTATATGATAGTCAAGGTTTTAGTTTTAGCATTTTTAAATTTTGATTACCGTGACATAGTAGCAATAAAGTTATAACAAATAACAAAAGGTTCGATACTGTCTCTCTCCCCTACAATATTCTGCATACGAGATGAGATGATGTATAGGTGAGGTAATGATTGGTCTGCTAATTATAAATAGTTATATATTGAGTTTAGTTACTGAGACAAATTCTATGATTAAAATAGTGTTGAGTTAAATATATATAAATAGAATGGTTTTGGAACGAGGTTACCACAATTGCTTAAATCTGCTATTGTGATCAGTGTTGTGTTGCCTGATGATGGTGCTGGAAAGTAGGCACCGAAACGTCGCCAGTAAACAAAGATGTGATAGAACCGCATTTCCAGTTGAAGTAAAAATGAGTCAACCCGATCAAAGACAACAAAATTGGAAATTGTGAAAAATCGGATCTTTGTGTAACTGCCCGTGTACAGCTATTACCCGCGAACGCAAAACGCGGCATTGAGAACCTGAATGCTGACACACCGCAAAATATTAACTTCAAATACTAGTGGGTAGTCTGAAAGAGATTAAATGTGTCACAGGAAACATTCCTTACCGGTTATATCGAGCAAAATATTTCAAGCAAGTGGAAGTTGAAAGAGTTATACTATGCTTAATTGTTATACAAATAAGCCTTCACGAATTGCGCTGGTGGTCGTGAAAATTCTTTAAATCAAATTTGCCAGCTTGCAGTAGATACCAATTCCAGTGAACATAGTATGTCGTATGGCAAAATAAAATTCCCATCTGCCGCACGTAATGACGCGTTTCGAACTTACATAGTCATCGAAAAAGCAGAAAGGGAAAATTAATATGAGATATGCGACTCTTACCTAAATTGCATGTCACTGGAAATGGTGTCTGCGCAATTAATTTGCGATATCTAAATTTGGACAATTGCCTCTCGATAATCCAGCGCTAGTCTATATTAAGAGATCGAACTAAAAGTCGCAGAAACTTCGAATGCTGGTCCTAGGCGAAACTAAGAGACCGACCTAAAAATCACGGAATCGCCGGTAGCTGGTCCTAAGTGAAACTATCTCCAATCAAAGCAGCTGCGTCGCTACATCATCCTCGTAGACAAGCTAGTTTCATACAGTTTGATTTGATATATGTTGACTTTAAATTTGTTTGCGATATCTAAATCTGGACCATTTCCTATCGACAATCCGGCGCTAATCTACATTAAGAGACCGACCTAAAAATCACAGAAACGCTGGATTTTGGTCCTAGACGAAACTCACTCTAATCCAAGGGATCTGCGTTGATACATCATCCTGGTAGAAACGTCAATTCCATACTATTGTAATTGATTTATGTTGACTTCTAAAGTGTACTTTTAAGGCCAACGTTTTAAGAGAGTATAGCAAAAGTCATGTATACATAAATTCTACGCACGTCTTTTAAGGCGAAGTGAGATACCCGCTTTCTCCATAAATGGAAAACAGTGGAAAAGGCTACTCTAATATTTTCTATGTTTAAATTCACCCATATCACACATACTGTTCCAATTATTGATAAGCTACCAAGGTATATGCACTTGTCAACTATTTGTAGATTTTCAGAATGAAGCTGTATAAATGAAGTCGGAGATTGGTGCTTTTCTAGTAGTATCTTACATTTGAAAGGTGTGTATTTCATTCCGTTATAATTGGGAGTACCCTATTTCCCGTGTCAGCGGTTATTTTCCTCAGCTATCTTGAGAACACATCAATAAAAATACACAATTTAAATATCCGTAATACATAGGTAATATGACATTTTCCTCGTACTTAAAAACAGGTGGCATTCACATACATCGCTTCAAAGTTTTGATAAAGCTAACGGAAACATAAAGTACAGAGAACAAAAAACCCGTCTACCGATCTTGGAAGAACTACTAAATTTTATTATTACACAATCTACTAGAAACCAACGGGATCTGCAAAATATTTACGTTAAAGTGAACACGTGCCATTATAATATAAGTGATAAACAGATCGCAGTTGTTTTTTAAGATTTTAAAAACTGAATAATCCATGTTAAAAACGCGACGAATATTTCAAATCTAAAAACTATCCACTGTCTAATGACTAATTTAGAAAGTGGTTAAGTCAATTGTTAAAACTATAAATCAAACGTCACGGACTTTCGTAGGACCAGAAAAGACTGTAAACGTCACGTTTGAGGAGAGCGCCGTTTCCCACACACCACAGACGAAAATTGAAATGGTGTTAACGCGCACACTTAATGCAGCTAAACTACGAATGTTGTTAAAGATAACGCATTCGACTTTACCCAGACCAAAGGAGAAACAGCAGTTAACGACGACCTCAAATATTATCTATCAGTATATTTGCGTATGGTTTCGATCAATTTATGTATGCTGATCTATCGGACAATTAATTATCCTAATCAAAGAACATGGCAATCTAAACACATGTGTCAAATCAAATGGAGAATACACAGCATTGCAACCTCGCATATATAATATATATATATATATATATATATATATATATATATATACACTCAAAATTTTAAAACCAATACGTATAGTAACAGAAATCAGTTTGCAACATATGAAGCTCTGCGGAAAAAACTGCAACTACGTGTATGCAAGCACAAATAGCATGTTCAGGCATTAACACTGCAATGGAGGTGATGCGCGCAGATGAATGGAAGTTCATCTATTTCATATTTTAATCGATATAATTTTCAATTTTTTAAAATCAAGTTTGCGAGCTTGAAGTAAACACCAATCCCATTGTGCATTGACATTACTCTTTAGTGTAACTATGCTTTCCAGACATGTTTTCAGCGAAGCTGCAGCAGCGCCTGCTCAGACTAAGCGCTCATAAGCTGACAAAGTGAAAAGGCGCAGGGGGATGAACGATGTAGTCTACTTTGCATGCATCTACAAAGTTTGCGTCGGGTTCATTTTTCTTTAAACCTATATTTTACAAAAAAAATTCACTCATTCGTTAATGCTCACTTCGAGCGACATACTGCCCTGGCGAGGTGAATTTTGCATTAGATCAAGAATTCGACCTTCACCAGTCGATATGACAGCAATTCAACGATATATAACTTTAACCTGGTGAATAGAAAAAGTTTGTAGAATCCAAATAATAGAGGATTATAAACAAATCCAACAGTACAAATTACCGTAAACTAATTAGGCCAATCAGATATTCCAGTCAGTTCATTATAACTGAATTACACTGGCATTCACGAAACTGACACTCCACTACGTCGCTCACACACAATCAAAAAGATGCTTCCGTTTAAGAACTAATTCAAATCTAAATAGTCCACAAGCACAAACGACATAAAACGCCGCCATCACTGCCACTATGACATACTGCAGGTTCTCGACAAGAATTCCAGCAAATTGAATTCCTGAAAAGCTACCGTAAGTACACTCCATAAAATTCAAGTTTCTATGACCCAACCACATGCCTAGAAACAAGGTGAATTGTGCCAAGCGTTCATGCTGCTTTGGTCTGACCTTCTGATCATATTTAACCTAATTTGCTACTAGATACGCAACATCTAGTACACAATTTCATATATATATATTCTTTTGAAACGCGAGATTTAATAAAATTCATTGTACCCTTCCTGAGTAAAAAAAAGAAATATCAGATACAAGAAAAATTTCTTTAGCATTGTCTTCTTAAATATCTCCTAATGAGTATATCTTCCTATATAAATTGGAAAGCAAAACAAGATAGAAATATGTGAACATAGAGAGAGTGTGAAAAATAGAAACCAATCAAATTGCGTGCGTCTCATCCAGTTCAAGCTCAATGCTTGTACGTGCTTCTTCTGCTTACATAAATCCGACTGCAATTTGTTTATCCATAAGGCTTCGTATGTGGCTAGCTCCCTTTTGTTTTTGCATTTAGTAATTACTTTGAATGCTACGTCTGGAGAACATACGTGCGTTGTTTCGATGATGTGTTGCGCATTAGCAGACGTGTATTCACCATTTGATTTAAAACAGGCGTTCAAGTTGCAATGTTCTCTCATTCGAGTAATTAACCGTCTGGTCGATCGGCCTACGTAAGTTGATCGACAACTTGCGCATGTATATTGGTAAATAATATTTGATATCGACATTAACAGCTGTTTCTCTTTGATGTGTTAATGCTGCTTCAACTTTCTTTTGTGCCATTCGTGTAACTGCATCCCCCTTAAATGGGATGTTTAGGTAGACTGTTTTCTTTTCTGGCCCATAATACGTCTGTTTCTGGTTAACTCCCCTTTTAATAATTGATTCAATTAATTGTCTGGGATAGCCATTAGACATTTAATCGTTAATTGCTTTATTATATTCATTTTCTTTAGAATCTTGACTAACCAACCTGTCAATTCTTGAAAAGCAACCACGATAATTTATATTGAAATGGCACAAAACTGCTGTAATGCAAATACTGTGCAGATCATGTTGGTTTATGGTAAATTGTTCTGTTTAATTTACCATTAGTTTCTTTCTTTAATAGTACATCTAGGAAAGGCAGACTCTCGTCTTTCTCGTGCTCTGAGGTGAAACTGATATTCTTATGTGCTTTGTTGAAACTTTGAAGCAATGTTCGTGATTGCGACCTGTTTTTAAGTACAAGAAATATATCATCCACGTACCGTATATATTGAGCACATTTACTTATGTCACTCTTTAATGATGTGTTCTCTAGGTGCCTTAGAAAAATCTCAGCCAACACTGGAGATAAGGGGCTTCCCATTGCCACACCATCTGTCTGTTTGTAAATACTTCCATTAAAACGAAACCGTTCGTTTTCATTTTAATATAATAATAATATGTCGTGTTCTACCACTTTGACTAAAATGTAGTGGTTTCCAGATTTTCAATTTGTTTGTAAAGCAGAAGACTTAATATCAAAGATGCCATAATCTTGTTTTTAACATTTATATCTTGAATTTTGTTTACAAACTCAAACGAATCGGCAACCGAATAATTACCTAGTAATTAACGTAATGGTTCAAGTAAACGAACTAGCCATTTAGCTAGTGCATGAAACGGAGAATTTACCATTGATAAAATTGGCCTCAGAGGACAACCTCTTTTGTGTGTTTTTGGTAATCCGTACATTATTGGTGTAGATGATCCAACTGGTTTGTGCTTCTGTGCAGTGGCCTAATCAACAAAACCGGCATCTGTCAAAATCTTAATTTCATTTATTACTTTGCGCTCCACCTTGTCTATTTCATCTGATTTATCGTCTAGACGTGTGAATTTTGTATTGTCCTTTAACACTTTTTCTATCTTTTGTACGTAGTCAGATTTGTCTATTATAACTACGCTCTTTCCTTTATCAGCGCGTAGTATTTTGATGTCTGCATTTCTGCTGATACTTCTAAGCGCATTTGAATGTTGCTTTGTCAATGCATGTTGCTCTGCGCATTTAGACGATTTCAGATGTGAAGCCTGATCAACTAGTGTAGCCTTGAATCAATTTTTATAATCAATACTGGTAGGTTCCAAGTCAGCTGTTTGTTCAAATAACAATTCAAATGCTGCCTCAAAATCAACATCGCATTTATTAGAAGGATGTATTCCATAATTTCGGCCCATTGATAGTGCCTCCATTGTTAGCTGATCGATTGGCACTTTTGATAAGTTAAGCACACGCTTATCAAGATCGGTCAGTATTAAATCACACAAAACTCCAGGTTTTACATCTTTTTCCAATTTTTTCAAAATTCTTGCCTTATCTCTCCTCAAAAGTGTCGGCAAAAACATCAAAAATTTCATTGTTGCAAAAAGACTTAGTTCATCTAATACAGAAGATACACACCCAATTCTTGCCTGTAGCACTGCTTCACCTTCCTTCAACTGCTCAATTTTAGAATACACCAACCTTGTAAGATTTCTTCGGTTGACTCGTAGTTTTGACTTTTGTAAACTGCGTACCAAATCACCTGGGAACCGTAATTGTTTAATACACTGATAATAATGTTTTATCCACAATTTCGTTCTTTGCGCTCTACACTTTAACGTGACTATTTCATCTAGTTTTCTGAAAGATTCTTTTGAAATGCGAGCTTTAATAAAATTCCTTCCTCTGTGCAAAAACACAAAGAAATTTTATCAGATATAAGAAAATTTTCTTTCGCATGGTCTTCTCAAATATCTACTCATGAACATATCTTTATATATAAATTGGAAAGCAAAACAAGATAGAAAAACGTGAACAAAGCGAGTGTGAAAAATAGAAACCAATCAAATTGCGTGCGTCACATCCAGTTCAAACTCAATGCTTGTACGTGCTTCTTCTGCTTACATAAATCCGGCTACAATTTGTTTATCCATAAGGCTTCGTATGTAGCTAGCTCCCTTTTGTTTCTGCATTTAGTAATTACATTGAATGCTACGTCGACATTAACGGCTGTTTCTCTTTGATTGCTGGTAAAGGCAAGTGTGTTACCCTAAATAACACTCGTAGTTTGGCTGCATTAAATGTGCGTGTTAATAATGCTTCAACATTCTTTTGTGCCATTCGGGAAACTGCATTCCCCTTAAATGAGATGTTTAGGTAGACTGTTTTCTTTTCTGGCCCGTCTGTTTCTGTTTAATTACCCTTTTAATAATTGATTCAATTAATTGTCTGGGATAGCCATTAGACATTAAATCGTTAATTGCTTTATTATATTCATTTTCTTTAGAATCTTGACTAACCAACCTGTCAATTCTTGAAAAACAACCACGAACTGTTGATAATTTATATTGAAGATGGCACAAAACTGCTGTAATGTAAATACTGTGCAGACCATGTTGGTTTATGGTAAATTGTTCTGTTTAATTTACCATTAGTTTCTTCCTTTAATAGTACATCTAGGAAAGGCAGACAGTCATCTTTCTCGTGCTCTGATGTGAAGCCGATATTCTTATGTTCTTTGTTGAAACTTTGAAGCAATGTTCGTGATTGCGACCTGTTCTTAAGTACAAGAAATATATCATCCACGTACCGTATATATTGAGCACATTTACTTATGTCACTCTTTTGTAGGTGCCCTAGAAAAATCTCAGCCAACACTAGATATAAGGGGCTTCCCATTGCGACACCATCAGTCTGTTTGTAGATGTTTCTATTAAAACGAAATCGTACGTCTTTCGTGCATAATAAGATAAGCTTGCGTAGAGTTTGACCTGGCACCGGCGATGGTAATGTCAATGGTTTCATCAATTGGAACATTTGTAAACAAAGACGTAACATCAAAAGATACCATAATCTTGTTTTTAACATTTATATCTTGAATTTTGTTTACAAACTCAAACGAATCGGCAACCGAATGATTACCTCGTAGTTTACGTAATGGTTCAAGTAAACGAACTAGCCATTTAGCTAGTGCATGAAACGGAGAATTTACCATTCATAAAATTGGCCTCATAGGACAACCTCTTTTGTGTGTTTTTGGTAATCCGTACATTATTGGTGTAGATGATCCAACTGGCTTATCAACACGCTTATCAAGATCGGTCGGTATTAAATCACACAAAACTCCAGGTTTTACATCTTTTTCCAATTTGTTCAAAATTCTTGCTTTATCTTTCTTCATAACTGTCGGCAAAAACATCAAAAATTTCATTCTTGCAAAAAGACTTAGTTCATCTAATACACAAGATACACACCCAATTCTTGCCTGTAGCACTGCTTCATCTTCCTTCAACTGCTCAATTTGTGCTTAACTTATCAAAAGTGCCAATCGATCAGCTAACAATGGAGGCACTATCGATGGGCCGAAATTATGGAATACATCCTTCTAATAAATGCGATGTTGATTTTGAGGCAGCATTTGAACAAACAGCTGACTTGGAGCCTACCAGTATTGATTATAAAAATTGGTTCAAGGCTACACTAGTTGATCAGGCTTCACACCTGAAATCGTCTAAATGTGCAGAGCAGCATGCGCTGACAAAGCAGCATCTAAATGCACTTAGAAATATCAGCAGAAATGCAGACATCAAAATACTACGCGCTGATAAAGGAATGAGCGCAGTTATAATGGACAAATCTGAATACGTACAAAAGATGGAAAACGTGTTAAAGGACAATACAAAATTCACACGTCTAGACGATAAATCAGATGGAATAGACAAGGTGGAGCGCACAGTAATAAATGAAATTAAGATTTTGACAAATGCCGGTTTTATTGATGAGGCCACTGCACAGAAGCTCAAGCCAGTTAGATCATCAACACTAATAATGTACGGATTACCTAAAACACACAAAAGAGGTTGTCCTATGAGGCCAATGTTATCAATGGTAAATTCTCCGTTTCATGCACTAGCTAAATGGCTAGTTCGTTTACTCGAACCATTACGCAAACTACTAGGTAATCATTCGGTTGCTGATTCGTTTGAGTTTGTAAACAAAATTCAAGATATAAATGTTAAAAACAAGATTATGGTATCTTTTGATGTTACGTCTTTGTTTACAAATGTTCCAATTGATGAAACCATTGACATTATAGTCAAAGCGGTAGAACACGATATATTACCATCGCCGGTGCCAGGTCAAACTCTACGCAAGCTTATCTTATTATGCACGAAAGACGTACGATTTCGTTTTAATGGAAACATCTACAAACAGACTGATGGTGTCGCAATGGGAAGCCCCTTATCTCCAGTGTTGGCTGAGATTTTTCTAGGGCACCTAGAAAATACATCATTAAAGAGTGACATAAGTAAATGTGCTCAATATATACGGTACGTGGATGATATATTTCTTGTACTTAAAAACAGGTCGCAATCACGAACATTGCTTCAAAGTTTCAACAAAGCACATAAGAATATCGGCTTCACGTCAGAGCACGAGAAAGATGACTGTCTGCCTTTCCTAGATGTACTATTAAAGAAAGAAACTAATGGTAAATTAAACAGAACAATTTACCATAAACCAACATGGTCTGCACAGTATTTGCATTACAGCAGTTTTGTGCCATTTCAATATAAATTATCAACAGTTCGTGGTTGCTTTTCAAGAATTGACAGGTTGGTTAGTCAAGATTCTAAAGAAAATGAATATAATAAAGCAATTAACGATTTAATGTCTAATGGCTATCCCAGACAATTAATTGAATCAATTATTAAAAGGGGAGTTAACCAGAAACAGACGTATTATGGGCCAGAAAAGAAAACCGTCTACCTAAACATCCCATTTAAGGGGGATGCAGTTTCCCGAATGGCACAAAAGAAAGTTGAAGCAGCATTGACACGCACATTTAATGCAGCCAAACTACGAGTGTTATTTAGGGTAACACACTTGCCTTTACCAGCAATCAAAGAGAAACAGCCGTTAATGTCGATATCAAATATTATTTACCAATATACATGCGCAAGTTGTCGATCAACTTACGTAGGCCGATCGACCAGACGGTTAATTACTCGAATGAGAGAACATTGCAACTTGAACGCCTGTTTTAAATCAAATGGTGAATACACGTCTGCTATTGCGCAACACATCATCGAAACATCGCACGTATGTTCTCCAGACGTAGCATTCAAAGTAATTACTAAATGCAAAAACAAAAGGGAGCTAGCCACATACGAAGCCTTATGGATAAACAAATTGCAGCCGGATTTATGTAAGCAGAAGAAGCACGTACAAGCATTGAGCTTGAACTGGATGTGACGCACGCAATTTGATTGGTTTCTATTTTTCACACTCTCTTATGTTCACATATTTCTATCTTGTTTTGCTTTCCAATTTATATATAAAGATATGTTCATTAGTAGATATTTGAGAAGACCATGCGAAAGAAAATTTTCTTATATCTGATAAAATTTCTTTTTGTTTTTGCACACAGGAAGGGTACAATGATTTTATT
>JAQBSW010009274.1:0-29699 GCA_029291075.1 Eudiplozoon nipponicum | reverse complement strand
TTATTCGTTAATTAAATATGATTTTTCCAAGTCTCATGGTAGCTGCTTGTGTACGTTAGGTCGGGGATGGGTTATCTGAGCATTACGTTGAAAGCGATAACGAATGCAATCAACTTAAAATATTTTCTGAATAATACAGGAAAAATGTTGTTTTAACCTGTCGTAACGCTGTTATTTTTTGTTTTTAATCCGCCTTTTTCACGTGCGGGTCAATTGCTAGCACTTGTTGGTCGGTAAAATCTTGAATCCTCTCAATTTCCAGGTGCAGTGATTTGATTTGTTCTTGGTTGATGGTTTCACACGTGTTCCTTCACTCGGAAGCCGTCTATCAGCTGCTTGTCTATAAATGACGTTGGTCAAAAATTACTTTTTTACTGGGAGTATGATGTCAACCTTGAAGATGGGACTGGAAATTAAGTCCCGTAAATTCGGAAAATCTGGTTTCAACGTCATTTCCAGACGAGCAGATGATAGCGGGCTTCCGAGTGGAGGGTCAAATGAGAACTCATCAATCAATGCTGAACAAAATCAATGCACATGGAAATGCAAAGGATTCCAGATTTTACCGACCTTCGAGTGAAATTGATTGTCTCGCACAAGAAAATTGCCGAATAAAACCGTCATAAATGCCAGAAAATAAATGTAGAATTGTCAACTTGACCTCACAGAAACGAGAAAACAACAGTGTATCGGAAAAATCAAACCGCTTAACGTGTAGACATCTTAAATATATTAAGGAACGAATAAAATTTTTCACAATGTGTCTCAGGAGGAAGCAATTTTTTATTTAGACGATTCGAGAGGCAACTGACTAGTTTCATTTTATCTTAAATGCCTAAGTGACACAAAGACATGCTTAACTTTAATTTTACAGCAAATATTATATATTTACCTCACTGTATGTCTATTACGAAACAGGTAAAAACGGCTCCTACTTATGAGTCGCCAATAAGCACATAACGCTCGTCTACATGAGATGATGCCTTGCGGTCATACTGACATTGGTTTTACCTTTCTAGTCCTATTTGAACCAATTTCTTACAAAGTGCGGAACACCTCATACAAAATTTCATATATATATATATATATATATATATATATATATATATATATATATATATATATTAGATTTACGCAGCAAATAATATACAATACTAAATATGTTGGTGAAAAATACATGTCTTTATTAGCTCCACTCTTTTGGAATAGGAAATTAAGATTTTATTACACGTAATCTACGCATTTCGAGCAAGTAAAATCTCATTTGAAATATCGCGTTTAATAGCACTAAAAGTACCACGCAACCTTGATAATCGTAGTTGGCTTTTAAGTTGCCTTCAACATTCTCAAAATATGTTTTATCGATCTCTTTTCAGAAGGACTCTAACCTTATCTCTGGGAGAAAGTAAAATGTTAGAACTAAAATGGGAATTATTGAACGGTTTTTTGTAATACAATGGTTATCACCACTAAATTATAATCAATATCAGTATGCTTCTAATACTGTACTATAATTAAATTAAATTAAATACCGTAGTAGGCATAATTATATGGGTCAGCGCAGGATTACATTATGATGTCTTTAAGGAATTTGCAGAAACAAAGAAAATACCTGTCCGCTTGCTCTCTGTTTATGAGCACGCAAAGTTTGGCATTGTAAAAGCTTAAGCTCATTACAAGAAAATCTTACCTGGTATCTGAGCTAGTGAAGCAAATAATCCCTGGTTAGCATTTTGAGTAGAATCATTTTCTGGCGGATTTATTTGGCAACAATCTCTGTTTGTAACAATCTCGTTGCTCTCGTGATCTGCGGTTGACATCGTAAAGGAGTTAGTTTGAGCGTAGCGTATTTCTTGCGACCGTTTATTTGTGAGCAAGAAATCACGCAGCAAATTCGCCCTATATTTAAAAAAATTTAAAACATATTTAACGATATGCTTAGAAAGAAAATTTTGCCACTCTAATAATTATGCAAAACGCGGGCATTGGAAAATAAAAATAAAACATTTATCATGACAAAGTCTTGACAATAAATCGTGGAAAAAGGCGGTTTAAAGGAAAAATTAATACATTCTTAAATGGAACTTATCGTCCACTGCAATTGTTATAGTAGCGCGATATAACTAGAAAGCGATCAGTTGCAAACAGGCTCCAATTCGAAGTAGAAGCAAGAGAATTGTGATAGGAAATATGCATACCGATAACAGAGTACGTCAAGATCTTGGTTACAGCCGGCTTAAATCAGGCTGATCTGGGCTATTGGCATGAAGTCGGATAGAAATATAATAATAATAATAATATTAATAAAAATAAAAATAATAATATTAATAATAATAATAATAATAATAATAATAATAATAATAATAATAATAATAATAATAATAATAATAATAATAATATATAATAATAATAATATAATAATAATAATAATAATAATAATAATAATAATAATAATAATAATAATAATAATAATAATAATAATAATAATAATAACTAATAATAATAAAATAATAATAATAATAATAATAATAATAATAATAATAATAATAATAATAATAATAATAATAATAATAATAATAATAATAATATATAATAATAATAATAATAATAATAATAATAATAATAATAATAATAATAATAATAATAATAATAATAATAATAATAATAATAATAATAATAATAATAATAATAATAATAATAATAATAATAGAAATAATAATAGTAATAATTTGAAACTATTTCTCCATAACAGGGAGATTATATTTTCATGACCTTAATTCATCTACAGGCAATTTTGTTTGATATCTTTTGAGTGCTTGCACATTGCGAGCTTCGTATGTTGAATCTCCGCGATTTGCGCTCGCGGTTTGTCGCTTTGCACTATCACAGTTTCGCGAAGATCCACTTGATGCCCATTTCTAGGTACGCATCGATCTGGTCCTGGTTTTGGCTGGGTGCGGATTCGTTCCTTTCCTCCCGAAGACTTCAACATCGTTCATACTAACAACCGCGAAATAAGGTGCGATCTAGCATTTGTTGACTGGCATCGTGTTGGTTCGTGTTGCGCACATACACTGCGCAATGCTGACAACAACAGATTAAAAACAATCCGGAGTGTAAATGAAGCCAAGAAAATTTGGGAAAAAATTAGGCAAAACTGGATTCAAGAACATTTACAGAGACAAAATAATTGTCGACGGCTTCAGAGTGACGGGACCGGTGAGAAGAAGAAGAAAGACAAGCTGTGCACCTGGAAATGTAAACAAATCAACATTTTTCCGGACCTGTGAGTGCTATTAATTGTCTGGCAGCAGACCACTGTGGAAACAGAATCGAGGATGCCTGCGCTGCGCAAGAAACGACGTCATTTAAAATTCAATAGAGCAGGTCAAATATTGGCAAAATAGATAAACTCTGGGCGTGAAGACATTTTATGCAAACATTGTTTACAGATAGCCATCAGACTGTTTTCCGGCATAATCTGATGATGCGCCAAACATGACGTAACACCTTAATGCCTGTGGCTAACACAAATTTCGGGGCTGTACAACTTGTAACACAAATGTCAGCATAGTCTACAGTTCGTGTACTAAAATGTTAGCCAAGAACTAAAAGGAAACAGCGCGCACACGCTGTGAACCATCGCTGAATTCGGCCAAATCTGCAGATACGTCATGAACATAGCCTGTCCGTCGGAACAAATGCCGATGGTTGTGATTTTAGAAATGACTGGAGCTAGAGGTATATAAACACACAAACAAATGCACGCATTAAACAATAATTGATTGCGCGGGTGGTGGTAACAATTCCTTCAATTAAGTTTGCGAGCTTGAAGTAGGCACCAATCCCATTTTATTTAACCAGTCGTCAAACGACATAACAAAACTACTGCTGGTCGCAACGCACTGACGCGTTTCGACCTTCTATGATCATCAACAGAGTACGACGGCAAACTGACTAGCCAGGATCAAAACGCATTGGATATATATGGAAAGCAAAATTAGATATGCGGCTCTCACCTATAGTAGTTTTGCATAAATTGAACGTGACTCGAAATGTCGGCTTCACAATTTCTATGCAGTCACGAACATTAGCTGTTTGTAGTTTTCGCCACATATACATATTAAAGCAATAAAATTAAACAATAACTGTTTGCGCTGGTGGTGGTAACAATTCTTTAAATCACGTTTTTGACCTTGAAGTAGGCACCAATCTCATTTTATTTATTCAGTCGTTGAACAACATAACAAAACTACCGCCAGTCGCAACGCACTGACGCGTTTTGACCTTCCATGATCATCATCAGAGTAAAATGTATGCAAGACTATTAGAGGTGAGAGCCGCATATCTAATTTTGCTTTCCATGTATATGCAATGCGGTTTGATCCCCGCTAGTCAGTTTGCATTCGTACTCTGATGATGATCATGGAAGGTCGAAACGCGTCAGGGTGTTGCGACTTGCGGTAGTTTTGTTAGGTTGTTTAAAACAGGTTAAATAAAATGGGTGTGGTGCTTACCTCAAGCTCACAAATTTGATTTAAAGAAACGCATATATTCTTTTGAAATGCGAGCTTTAATAAAATTCATTGTACCCTTCCTGTGTGCAAAAACAAAGAGAAATTTTATCAGATACAAGAAAAATTTCTTTCTCATAATCTCCTCAAGTATCTACTAATTAACATATCTTTATATATAAATTGGAAAGCAAAACAAGATAGAAATATGTGAGCATAGAGAAGGTGTGAAAAACGGAAACCAATCAATAAGAGTGGATAATGACCATTTACTTCGAGACAACCAAGATTCACTTCACAATCTTTCATTTATATGCATTCTGGGTTCTCATTTGATTATGTGCGTAGTAACTAGACTGACTCGGATTACTTCTATTGATTGTTGCGGCTGATTTGTAAGTGTGTATGCGTATGTATCTATGTGTGTGCCTGTTTGCATGTAAAGGTCATTCTCGCAGTATTGGAAAGTGATTTCTGGGATCTGGTCATTCTTGTATTGATGGCTTGACAGTTAACCATCTGTTCGCATTGTTGGCTGTTACGTGTACGAAAGTTAACTTCCCGAGTGTAGTCTTTCGTTTCACCTTTTAGCGCAAATTTGTCTTGTCAACTTGGAAACAGCGCAGGTGCGGATTGCAGTGTTGAATGCTTATATTGTTTCGAAATTTCTGTCTCCGTATGTGCAGCTGTTCTTTCCCCTTCAGTTTGTTGCCAAT
Source organism: Eudiplozoon nipponicum (assembly GCA_029291075.1). Lineage (NCBI taxonomy): Eukaryota > Metazoa > Platyhelminthes > Monogenea > Mazocraeidea > Diplozoidae > Eudiplozoon > Eudiplozoon nipponicum. The sequence goes on along the minus strand of JAQBSW010009274.1, from coordinate 24,469 downwards.
CCGATCGAATGTTTGTTGAGTCTGGTCGAGGGGATTTTTGGCGTCGACATTAAAACATTAACTTTTAATGGATAAAACACACAAGCGTTTTTCGTTCCTCACTCAGCGTGCATTTCATCGCGCGCAAAATTTAACTATACCTACATTATTTAACAGATCGTAGAAAATCTATATCCGACAATTGTCCGACTCATATAACGCCTAAATGGGATTTTCTGTTAAACTGCTTTCTTTTCTGGTTCGAAATACGTCTGGTTCTTTTGACTTCTTCTTTTAATAATTGACTCAATTAATTATCTAGAATATTCATTAGACTTCAAATCGTTTATTGCTTTGATGTATTCGCAGCCGTTTTGAATTTGGACTAACCAACCTGTCAATTCTTGAAAACAAGCCGAGAACTGATAATTTATGTAGAAAAGGCATGAAACCGCTGTAATGGAGTTAATGTGCAGACCAGGCTGGTTTATGTTAATTTTTTCTATTTAATTTATCATTAGTATCTTTCTTTATCAGTACATCTAAGAAAGGCAGACAGTCATCTTTACCATGATCCGACTTGAAACCGATATTCCTATGCGCCCTTTTTGAAGCTTTGACGCGATTTTCGTGATTGCGACCTGCTTTTAAGGACAAGAAATATATCATCCACGTACCGTGTACATTCAGCACATTCACTTATTTCACTCCTTAAGGATGTTTTCACGAGATGGCCTACCAACTTCTAGAGTGGCGTTAAAAATTCATTAAAAAGGTTTGCGGAAAGAGTGTAACCTATGATGATACGTTTAAATGATTGTGTCGTAAGCTACTATAAAATAATAATGATAATGATTATAAAAACATTGAGAAGCCAACATTCTAGTCGTAGTTTATGTAAAGCTACTTGGTGTTAGATTCGCACATGATGTTTTAAAAAATTTCCGTTTTATCAATACCGTGCACTGATGAGGAAAGTTGGAAATTTAACACATCCAAGAAGCCTTAGCTTACGATAGCTTTTCTATGTTGTGCAACATATTTAAAAATTGAGTTTTTTAATTTGAAAACGCAAACATGAAACAAATGAAAATCAAATATTTGCGGGCTTCCAGTAAAGGATATGAAAATATGTTTTTGAAATAGGGTTTTCTCTTATAGGGAGAGTCATTACTAGATTTCATCTAATGCACAAATAATCACTATTAAGAGTTAAAAACTGTTAATATGCAAATGTGTCTTGATCTGGATGACGAAGCATATGGTCAATGCCCATGTAGGTTCAGTAAATTTATTACCTGTAAAGCAATTTTGCTTCAAATTTAAAAACAAACCTAGTAGGCAAATATTATAAATTCCATCAAACCAATTTAATTAAAAGTTTACATGAAGAAAATACAACTATTTAAGAAGAAATTAATTTACAAACAACATACTTCTGCTTATTAATTGAAAACCAATATTCGTTTGGTAATAGTACACCAGAATCAGCTGAGGAAGGCGTCAAAATGCACAGGTACAATGGACATTCGTTCTCCTGTTTAGCAGAAGATTCTAGAAAAATGTTTAAACGAAAAATCATAAAAATAACCATGTTTCATTTTTAAGTAATTTTATTTTAAAATATGAGGCTTTTAACAATACACAGAACCTTTTGCGATGAAAAATTGATAGAACTTTAGTAGATACAGATAAAAGAACTTTATTATTTTCTTCTCAAGTATGTGCATATTAACATACGAAAATAGTATTGACAAAATCAGAAAATTGAACGTAATGTTTTTGTGTGTGTGTGTGTGTGTGTGTTCGTGTGTGGGAGGGTGTGTGACATAAAAAGAAAATCATGTTTAACGCGTGTGTACACATCTTTAACTTGTATAGATTGAGCTGCATTTTGAAAATTAAAGCTGCTTTCTAGATTGCCAAATCATTTCCGTTATTGCATTTGCTATCTTTAAAGCGATATTAGCTGTAGAAGTGTGAGTCGGTTCCATGACATGCTGCACCACGACGTAGGTGTGCTCACCATTTGATTTAACGCATGTGTATGTTTCACTACTTACTATCGGCTTATTCGAACAACAAAGTACGCAAGCAGATAATATCTGAGGTCGAAATAAATGACTGATTTTCTGTTCCCTCTGGTTAAACCAAATGTGCTCATCCGGAAGTCATCTACAATTTACCTGATTATCGGGTTGCGATCCGATTTGTTTGCATCCGCTGTCTTTCTGGTTTTTGTTCCAAAATTTTCGATTTCCAGATACGGAAATCTTTTTCAATGGAAAGCTCATCACAATAAGTTGACAATCAATATGTCAAGTGGAAATATTAGTTTAAACTAATATTTCCACTTGACATATTGATTGTCAACTTATTGTGATGAGCTTTCCATTGAAAAAGATATCCGTATCTGGATATCGAAAATTTTGGAACAAAAACCAGAAAGACAGTGGATGCAAACAAATCGGATCGCAACCCGATAATCAGGTAAATATTATATTCCGTGTCGCGCAACATGTTTCTTTTAAATCTTATTTAAGTCATCTACAATTATTTTTTGAATTTTTTTTCTTCGGAGTGCTAGCTTCAGGTATTCCAATGCCACGTTTTGCGTACGCGGGTAATAGCTGTGCACGGACAGTTTCACAAAGATACGATTGATCACAATTTCCAATTTCGTTTTGTCTTTGATCGGGTTGACTTCTTATTCGTTCCAATGGATGTGATAGAACCGCATTTCCATTGGAACGAATAATAAGTCAACCCGATCAAAGACAAAACAAAATTGGAAATTGTGATCAATCGGATCTTTGTGAAACTGTCCAGTCATCTACAATGTTGTTAAATTAAATGTGCCATTTAAAATTACTTCCTATCAATCGCCTATTTAGGCGGACGGTCTTCTTTTCTCATCAAACACCTGTCTTTATAACTAAATCACTCATTTTGCCAGAAAAGCCGTTATATACTTACACATTTAAAGTTTAATTTCATTCATCAGATTTAAATTTGCAACTAAAACCTTTTTCAATTCTTCCAAAACAGTTAATAAACGTTGCCTATTTTGTTTAAATATTACCAAATTAACCTATGTAAATAATTTTCTAACCAGGTAGTTTAATAGTAAATTGTTTATTTTTATCAAATAAATTTCAAATAACACCTCGAAAATCAGCAGACAGTCATTTTGCCATGCTCAGATATAAAATCGATATTGTTGTGTTTTGTATATAAATTTACCAGAACCTTTCTAGAATGGCGACCTTCGATTTTGCACACGGGAAACGTCATCAACACGAAATGACCGCTTGGCTAATATAAATTATGTGGCTCACAGTTCGTTGAAAAATATTCGGGCTTTCTATGTCATCGAATTTTTTATTCCAATAAGATCGATGCGCGTTTACGAGTACCTACCACAGTCGGATGCTCAGTTATCCCAAATATAAATAATTAACAAAGCAAGCCAGATATTTCGTGTAAGCAGCTTAATTTTAACTATTTTATGAATGATTTTGTAACAACTACTCTCATTTCGCTACATGGGCTCACGTCACGTATGTGTGTATTTGTAAAATCAAGTTTAATTATGTATCAAATTCTATAAAAAATTGCGTATTTAAAGTTTATTTTCGGTTGCAAAATGTGATTTATTTGAATATATAAGGTTTGCAAGTTAAAATAATCTTTGTAAAAATACGATAATAGGATATAGATATGTAAATTTGCATAAGTCAGTAACGTAATTAAAATATGTGGTGCCAACTTTTTTGCAAGCTGATTATTTTACATACATTACAACTGTAACTATTGCACATGGCCAACGTTTCCAAGTCGTAATTTATGCCTTAATCTAGTTTCACTGCATTTATGCTATTTCGTGACCGGATGTTACCAAAAAATCGTTTTATAGTTTTGCATATTAGGTTTATTGCTATAAATGCACAAATTTTGTCGATTTAAAATAGTTTCATACTAATTTTTGAGTATTATATTCAGTCACAGAGCTCAACTCATCCAATAATAATATTATACAATGCAAAAAAGTTATTCGGTAAATGTCATTTTAGTAAAATAAATGTGTTTATAGGTAAATACTGTTTGTTGCGAAGAGCTAATATATATGCAATTGAGGATTTAGTAATAAATTAGTTCAGTTGTGACCAGAAGGATAAACCAAAGGCAGCAAGAACGGAAAGTATAATCTCATACACATTCGTTTCGTGCTTACTGGCGACTCATCAGTAGGAGCCGGTATTACGCCCTTTAACCACTATATATTTGGTCAAAGAATGTGGAATAATAGGACGGTACAATCTCCTAGACGAATGTGTAAACCTGCAATAGTGAAGCTAACATAATATAAAGTCAACGACAATGCGACTTGAACGCTAACTCACACTATATAATATATATACCGAGTCTGTAAAGGATACTAACACTACGGCTATTGTGTTAGTAACTGATACCAACATTATTGTATGGATTTACTGAAGTAACAGGTGTTCAGAAATTGTTGTAATTCTCAATATGGTTGAACATTAGCATAAATTGATATCCATCAGGTTGGTATCATGTACCGACTCGAAAACCATAGTGTTAGTACCATGTAGCTTTTCGGTACAATAATGTTGGTATCAGTTACTAACACAATAGCCATAGTGTTAGTATCCTTTACAGACTCGGTATATATATTATATAGTGTGAGTTAGCATTGAAGTCGCATTGTCGTTGACTTTAGATGATATTAGCTTCACTATTACAGGTTTACACATTTGTCTAGGAGATTGTACCGTCCTATTATTCCACATTCTTCTACCAAATATATAGTAGTTAAAGGGCGTCATACCGGCTCCTACTGATGAGTCGCCAGTAAGCACGAAACGAATGTGCATGAGATTATACTTTCCGTTCATGCTGCCTTTGGTTTATCCTTCTGGTCACAACTGAACTAATTTGTTACTAGGTTCGCAAAACCTAATACATACTTGCAAGTAGTTGTGTGCGCAGAGGGGGACAGGGATAAGTTTTTGTATACATTTGAGTATTAGAGACTAGGTATGAAGACCGGATATTAGGAAGACAATTAAAAATACTTTTAGAATTAAAATAGATATAAATATATCTGTCTTGAATGAGGATACCACATTTGCCACAATTTGTGTTTTATTCCTGTGCGTACTGTGGAAACCATGAAGATGGGGCTGGAAATTAAGTCTCGCAAATTCGGCAAAAGAACAATGGTTAAGCTTGTTCCAAAGTCATTGGCAGACAATCAGATGATGTAAGGCTTAAAAATGAAGGGACAAGTGAGAATCCATCAATCGAGGCCACTAACCTGAGCACCTGAAAATAAACAACATTCAAGATTTCACCGACCTAATAGTGCTGTCAATTGTCCCGAAAAAGAAATATGCGGTCAAATCCACAACAAGAAGGACAGCACTGCGCAAAGAGATTCAACATTTAAATAAGAAATTTTTTTTATCCAGGCGATTTCTACTTTTAACCAGCAGATGGTTTAAATATTACTGTAGTGTCCGGAGACATGCGTGTGTAACTTATGTGGGCTGCATTTCTAAATGACGATCGACACGCATAAATTAAATCCCACGAAATCCAATCATCGCTTGTAAAATTTTCCATGCATACATCAAACTGAAATGCTAGAGTTACTGATGTATAAATAGCCTATAAACCTACTACATTGTTAATATTATCCTGCAAAAGTTGTTTAATAATTTTTTTAAATTTTAAAATCCAGTAATCAACAGTAAACTAAATATTCAGAATGTTGACTTGGTGAATAAAATTTTACGCGCTCGAGAATAGCACAAAGCCACTTTCATATAACCATTCGCACAATTGGTTAAATAAAATTATATTTCCATTTATTTTCATTTCGTAAATTTGACTTCAATCTAATTAATGATTGCGTAATTGACTGAAATTTATCGATAACTCGACGTCACTAGACAGTGTGCATTAAAATTTTAATATCGACGAGATAAAACGAATTTGTTCTCGAAGTTATAAACGATGAAAATGTTGTTTATTATGCTCATAAAATGCTCATTTCCTACGCGGAAGGTTTGCTGCAAAATATTGAAGAACATATTCAATTGGGAATGCTTCCGATCTAATTTTTCTTTCAGAATCAGATTCACTAGCACTAACATGTAACTATTGCTTCCCAAGAAATATGACAAATAAACACTGTTACAAATTATAAGCCCATTAATTGCGCAAGTGGTGATAACAAATATTTAAATCAAAGTTGCAAGCTTGATATAACTACCAAACCCATTATGTAGACATTTTTGTGAGTATAAACTAAGTATCGTATTGTGTAGAAAAGGCAATTCATCAAGTACATGAGAAGTTCACAATAATGACGAAATCGGTCTACTGGATGTCAATCCATTTTTAAATTATAAAATGCTTTGTTTACACTCACAAATGTATGAACATAATGGGGCTGGTATTTAAATCAAGATCGCAAACTTGATTGAAATAATTTTTATCATCACCCGCGCAACCAATATTCGTTAAATTATATAAATGTTCATTTCAATACCTCTCACACATGTAACGTGGTGTTTGTTCTATAATGACAGATTGGGGATGGTTAGTTGGAACTTAAGTGCTAACGATGTGCTATATAGGCTCTATCTGAAGGAAAAGCTAACCTCGAAACATTAGTTATTATATAACTGAAAACTGTGTAGTTATTCGCAGGATGGCTCAGTGGTTAGAGCACCAGATTCCGAAGCAGACATTCCCAGGTTTGAGCCCTGCTCGTGGCAAATTATGGACAGTACGTGATGAGTTGCCAAATAAGGAGGAACCCGGTCTACTGGATGAATTTCCTTTGCTTCAATGAAAAATACTTAGTTTATACGAACAATTTTATGTACATAATGGGCCAGGTGTTTATATCAAGCTTGCAATATTGTTTAGAATTAATTGTTATCATCGCAAGCAACATCAATGTTCGTTTCCTTATATAATTGTTCAATTCAATAACACTTCTACAGGTAGCGTGGTGTCTGTTCTATAAGGATAGATTTGTGCTGTTTATTTAGAACATTAGGTCTACAGAGATTCTATATAGACTCCACAGAAAAAAGAAGGGCCAACCTAGAAACATTAGTTAGTGTGTAACTGAACATTTGGTGCAGCGTGCGCACTAAAATTTATCGAATTTGAGCTACCCTATTCATATTTATCACTCTCTTTACAATTACCTTCATTCTTTTCTCTTTATATCCTGTTCTGTTTGAGAATTTGACCTGGTCCAGATTTTATGCAATAAGTTTTTTTTACTGATAAAAAACTTTTGTTAAGCCCTAGGCAAGCAGTCACCACTATACGTCTACATCATTTTTGGATATTGCTAATTAATCCTTGAATAATTTTATCATAAATAACAATGTCAAGATATTTCTTCATTAGTCAACATATGTTGCTGTTATAACAAATGATGTTAATAACAGTTATATACTGTTTGTTGCGGAGAACTAATATATATGCAAGTATGTATTACGTGTTGCGAACCTAGTAACAAATTAGTTCAGTTGTGACCAGAAGGATAAACCAAAAGACAGAAAGAACGGCAAGTATAATCTCGTGCACATTCGTTTCGTGCTTACTGGGACTCACTGTAGGGTTGGTATTACGCCCTTTAACTATATTATATATATATATATATATATATATATATATATATACTCTCCGGAACAAACAGTATTTAAATGTGACATATTGAATTGAAACATGTCATGCTTACCGCGAAATGTGATAACAATTATCGATCAAGGCCAGAGTGTATGGATTTACTGGAGAAACTGGTGTTCAGAAATAGTTTTCAATTTCAGTGAACTACAGCACACATTGAAATCCATCATTTTGGTACCATGTACCGAATCGGCAAACAAAATGTTAGTACCATGCACCATTTCGGTAATATAATGTTGGTATCGGTTACTGACACAATAGCCATAGTTTTGATATCCTTTGCAGACTTGGCATATATATTATATAGAATGAGTTCGCGTGGAAGTCGCATTTTCGAGACTTCATATGATGTTATATTCAGTACTAGAGGTTTACACATTCGTCTAGAAGATTGTATCGTCTTATTATTCCATATTCCTCATCCAAATATAAAGTGGTTAAAGGTCGTAATACCGGCTCCAACTGATGATTCGCCAGCAAGCACGAAACGAATGTGCATGAGATTATATTTTCTGTTCATGCTGTCTTTGGTTTATCCTTCTGGTCACAACTGAACAAATTTGTTCTTAGGTTCGCAATACCTAATACATAATTGCATATATATTAGCTCTTTGCAACAAACAGTATTTAACTGTTATATATTGAATTAAATGATGTCACATTTACCGCGAAATGTGATAACAATTATCGATCAAGGCCAGAGTGTATGGATTTACTGGAGTAACTGGTGTTCAGAAATAGTTGTAATTCTCAATTTCAGCGAACTATAGCTCACATTGAAATCCATCATTTTGTTACCATGTACCGACTCGGTAAACATAATTTTAGTACCACGTACCTTTTCGGCAATATAATGTTGGTATCGGTTACTGACACCATAGCCATAGTGTTGGTATCCTTTACAGACTTGATATATATATTATATAGAGAGAGATGGCGTGGAAGTCGCATTTACGAGACTTCATATGATGTTAGCTTCACTACTATAGGTTTTACATTCGTCGAGGAGATTGTAATGTCCTATAATTCCACATTCCTCATCCAAATATATAGTGGTTAAAGGTCGTTATACCGGCTCCAACTGATGTGTCGCCAATAAGCACGAAAAGAATGTGCACGAGATTATACTTTCTGTACATGCTGTCTTTAGTTTATTTTTTTGTTCATAATTGAACTAATTTGTTTCTAGGTTCGCAACACCTAATACATACTTGCATTTATATTAGGTGTTCGCAACAAACTGTATTTAACTTTTATAAAATTCATTCGTCTGTGGTTTGAATATTTCTACCATTTGCCGCTATGTTTAGGCTGAAATGGTCTTCAACTTTCTTCTTTAGAAAACTGGACAAGATCGGCCTACATAACGTAAGAATCAACAATGACATTTGTAGAAATAAACAATGTTGGTTTTCTCGATTACGGGTAGCTTATTATTTGCACTTATGAAAGCAGGTGATATGGTGATTAAAAACACCAACGGGCTAATTATTAGGCAGCCAAAAATCATTCCGCGTTTAATTCATCGAGTAAATATTTTGAATGATGCTTTCGTTTTTATAGGTAAAGAGTTAAAGCGAGCATTATTTATAAACAATGACAGAAACTCCTATTAAACCGTAACCAGACTGACACCATGTAGGCGAGTGTAACTTTTAAAAGTGACAGACAATTCGAAATAATTACCTGAAGAATTAAAGATACAGTGATTTAAGTAGGCCTCATATACAAATGATTTGGGCTTATACAAAAAGCATATCTGCTATCATAATTGCAAAGGATAAGCTTATTTCAATCGAACAGCCCAATAGTGTTTATTTTTACATATGCAATAGCTGCAGCGTGCGCGACGCTGGTCGGATTGACCGATTACAAACGAAGCAAATTGACGTCAGTGTCAGACTATACACAGCTGGCAAACCAGAGAACGTCTCCATTATAGCCGAACAGATTGATCACAAATATCATACTGAAAACTAAGTAGATGTTAATGTGTTTTTGAAGCGAAAAAGGAAAGTAAACTATGTATAACAGAAGCTGTTAATTGCATCATCCCTAATCCTAAGTTAAATCAACAAAAGTCGTTAGTACAGGACATAAATATAAACTGGAAAATCGATTGTATGTTTACGTGTGTTTGTGCATCAGCAGATGTGCTTCCAACTTCCTGTTTGTTAAAAAGTAAAATATTTTTGCGAAATTGGATTAATGGAAATTATCCGATCTGCGTTTTGACTAACGCGGGAAGTTTTCCAGTAGTTTTCTTTATTCAACAAAATTTTTCGGTTTCCAATTATCGGCAGCCTTCTTCTGTTGGTCCATCCTCACCAGTTTGAGAAAGCAAAATAATAAAGTTTGTTTTGTAAAACTCGTGAGAATGGACCAAATGTGGTAGGCTTCCGATAAAGGCAGCCGAAATATTTTGTTGAAGAAACTAGTGGAAAACTACCTGCAATAGTAAAAACGCAGATCAGGCAATGCCTGCTTGTTTGTTTAATAGTCCATGAGTTTCATAAAAATTAATCCCACTTACTATTCAAAATTGACTTTATTAAATAACAGATATTACAGTCAAACTGAGTTTGGACGAAAAAATGGCCAGTTTGTGAATGTTTTTTTAGACATAATTTGTAATAAGTTTGTGCCACCATACACGATTTATTTTATAATTTGATTTACAAATATGCATTATATTTGGAAAATAGTAATTAATATCACCACCCGCGCAAACAATGTTCGTTTACTTATATAAATGTTCATTTCAATACCACTTCCCCTTGTAGTGCGGCGTCTGTTCAGTAATAGCAGATTGTGGATGTTTAGTTGGAAATTTGAGTCTAAATGGATACCACATGAGCTCCACCCAAAAGGAAAAGAATTATTAATCAAGTTAAATTAGATACTATATGATTGAAAATTGTGTGTATTGTGTGGCAGGGTGGCTCAGTGGTTAGAGCACTAGATTCCGAAGCAGATGTGCCCAGGTTCGAGCCCTGTTCGCGGCAAATTTTTGGACGGTATATGATAAGTTCCCAATCAGGGCGAAACCGGTCTACTGGATGAATTTCCATTTCTACACTATAAAATTCTTAGTTTATACCGACATTTGTAAGTATTTTATTGGTCAGGTGCTTATATCAAGATCGCAACATTGATTATAGTAATTAATGGTACTAGCTTGTTTAGCAACTACGCCTATGTTTCGTTTGTTTTTGAAATTAACATGTGACAATATTATTTGCTTCGACCTATATAATACCCTGTCCAATATTGAGATTTTCTTGATGATGTTTCTGATCTAGTTTAGATTTTTGTGAACTTATATAGCTTTAAATTGCTACTATCTATTTTGCTCGACCAGAATTCAAATTTTTCTTGTTTGGACAATTTGGTAATACACCAAATTTTTTTCAATGAAATATTTAAATTAAATAAAAACAATAGTTTTAACAAGAACAGACGAGCCGGAAATAGAAATTGTTTTATATCAAAGTGAATTACATTGTTAATAAAAATGTCAAATTTTACCCCCAACTTCTCCATTCTTGATTTGAAAGTACGTAAACTTTTGGCAATTCCAAAGCATAATATCTAAGAAAGTTTCTCATTTCTTCAATAGTAAATTATCTAATTTGGATGGCCTTTATTATCTATAATTTATAAAAGCAACCTAAAATAATTTCACTTTTTTCAAATTTGGTCGATTTAGTAATATTTCCAGTTGGCAAATTATGAAAATCCCACAGGACTAAAATTGTATCTTGGCTATCATTAAAGTTTAAACGTCATTTTCAAACACACGTATTCTTATCTTTATTGTGTTCTACATATATAAATCATAATGCAATACATAGCATATTAAACGATCATTAGTTGCTCGTACGGTGGTAACAGGTACTTTAAATCAATGTTGCGATCTTCATATAAACACCAGTCCGATTATTATTATATATATATATATATATATATATATATATATATATATATATTTGTCATTATAAGAAAAGATTTGTATAATTTTTTAAGACAATTCATCCAATATTTAGTAAAACTGACAAAATGTAAATACTTAATGTGTCAGGTGTTTATATGAAATTCACAACCTTCGACCGGTTACGTCCTTATTGAAAACTGTTCATGTAGTGCTCAAAATTTACTGCGAACAGTGCCCGAACCTGGGCACGTCTGCTTTGGAGTCATGGAAACTTACCACTGAGCCATTCGACCACTTACTATACAAAATTTAAATTCAAATACTAAAAAAATATCATTTAAATTGGCCATTCCTTAAGGTTCAAGTCCAGTCCGCAACAAATTCTGGACAGTACATCCGGTTTACCGGATGAATTGCCTTTTTAATGTTCTACAAGGCTAAATATATATATATATATATATATATATGAGAAAGAGTATATATATATATATATATATATATATATGTATATAACGGGACTGTTTTTTATATCAAGATCGCAAATTTGATTTAAAATAATTTAATGGAAATGTCGATGAGTTTGTTCCCTTTTGGTTCTCCAGTTTCGTGGTAGTAATACAATTTTCTTTTGTTAACATCTATATTAGGGCCAAATTATTTTTGAGAAATCTATATATATATATTAGTTTCGTAACGTGCTTAGACTTTTGTATAAAGTCACCGTTTGGATCTGGAGAAGGCGTTAAATGCCGTGAACGCGAGAGACAAGAAGATTTGCGAATTTTGAGGTAGCTCCAGAAAAAATTGGGCTACACTGATCCAGCCTGGGTTATTTCGAGAGATACGGATGGTGCCATCGATTTCTTTTTGAAATAAGCCACGAATTAGTGATAGACCTTGGAGTGATTGAACCATGTATATCGGGATTTGGTTGAGACGAATGACAAACTGATGCGAAATATGTATCTTAACACTACATAAATGAGGAAAATACCATTAGAAAAAGTTAAATTCTAGTGCGATCCAAGAGCAAAATTCTATAATTTACTTTTAAAATGAACCAGTTAAATTTTCAAATGCTAAATAATTTCAAATGTTGAATTTTTGCAAATTGCGCTAGCGGGTTGTCGCTTTGCACTATCACAGTTTCGCAAAGATCCGAATGATCCCCATTTCACTGCACGCATCGAGTTCGTCACCGCGGAAGCTGAATGTCGACTCGTCCCTTTCTTCCGAAGGCTTCAACGTCATTCATACTAACCACGGGAAATGAGGTACGATCTAAACCTCGTTGACTGGCGACGTTTCGGAACGTTATTTTCCGCTCCATCATCAGGCCTCTAATATCACACACAAATTACTAATTCTACGACAACAGATTTAATTAAATGCTATTGTTAGCAGTGGACGGTGTGTGTGTGTGATTAAAGGCCTAATGCTGGAACGTGAATTAATGTTCCGAAACGTCGCCAGTCAACGAGGTTTAGATTGTACCTCATTTCCAGCGGTTAGTATGAACGATGTTGAAGTCTTCGGAAGAAAAGGATGTAATCTGCACCCAGTCAACAAGAAGACGTACTCGACGCGTACCTGGAAATGGGGATCAATTTGATGTTTGCGAAACTGTGATAGTGAAAAGCGACATACAGTGTACACAAATAGCGGAGGTTCAACATTTAAATCTCGCACTGCGCAACCATTCAAAATATAAATAATTTCACATTTAATAAAGAACTGTGCTCAAAGTATAATAGATGCCATTTTATTCTACGAGTAGGCTCATATAATGCATTAATCCATCGTGACAACGGATTTATTATTGTCAAGTTAACAGTAAAGGTATTTCAATTAAATTGAAACGCTGCAAGGTTTAAGTTCTAAAAATGAACAAACACCAAATCGTCGGTTATCAATTAACCTAGTGGAGGCCACGCGAATCAGCGACGAGATTCTGATAACAAAAAAGAACCAACGAAGACTCGCCATCTCATACAATACGTCGGGCATCAAACAGTAACTTTCGTTTAAATAAAAAAGTCACTAGAACTTCATAAGTTTCCAATGGTAATACAATATGTAGGATTTTGCATTTGTATTGCTACTGGCCTAATAGAACAATATGCTAGGCTGGAAATGAACACCAAAATCTTAATTTTGTGTTGCTAGGAGTTAAATATTTGGCCCTTATTAAGTACACAGTGTGTACAGTAAAAAATTTATTTAGGATCTCAATGCTTCAAACCAGTTCGAATTAAAGAATGGTATATCATCTCCTTCGTCTAAACACCCTCACTTGTTGATTGTATGCTAGATACCAAAACTTTAAAATCAATATATATTTTTAGGTCTAAAATAGAAAGGCAAGCAAGGTTAGCATAAAAAATTTTCTATTAAATTTTCTAGAAAAATTAAAACTATGTAAATTTATAACTTCAGATACCTAATTTAAAAATCCGTGATTGCGGAAGTGTGGATAAAATGTCCTCAAGTCAAGCTTGCGCGATTGACATCAGCACCAATCCCATTGTTTTTATCAGTCACACAAGATAGAAAAACTACGTCAATCACCAACGTAGCCAATTTTAGATCATGATAGCTAACGAGAGTATAAACGTTACGCATATATTAGGTATAGAAAATCAGACGTGCAACTGTCCCCTTTAGTGGTATCGCACAATTAATATTTGATTGTAAATGTCGGCAGCACAATTTCTGCAAGTTTAGGTAGCATGATAAATATGCAAAAATGGTTTAAATAAATTTTATCAAAATAGATTATTAGACAACTAGACAGCCGGTTTACTGACCATTCAACAAACTGGCATGCGTGTTTTCGACAAAACTTGCTGACACCGGCCTGATTTGCGGCATCGTTTTATCGTTTTCGTGACAACGGATACGCACCTTCTGGCCAAACCTATTAATAGACGGCAGAAACCGATTGCCAATATATGCAAGACTTTCAGGTTTTGTGGCTTTCTCTTCTTTGCCATCAAGGCAGGTGGACAGATTGGTTCCGGATGTGTTCGAGCTCGTGTAGAACAGATCGTGTTGATCGTGACCATTTCCGGCTAAACGCTGCTCACCTACGTGATCAGCGTTTACGAGAGTACACATTTCACTTGACGAGGTCATTGTTTTGCACGGTTTGGCCGGCACGACGGTTGCAGTAGACAGAACCGCGTTTGCAGCATCCACGGATATACGTTTGACCAAAGCACGGCCAGAAGAGACTAGTGATACCGTTTTGTTGGAGGCCATGTGAGCCAACTGAAAGAAACTGTCGGTTTCTTTACTGCCCGACTCTCTATTAACGTTGCTAATGCAATCGGTGTTGTGCTTTGTCGCTGACTCCATTCCGGCACGTGATTGGTAATTTTGATCTGGTTTGCTGTCGAGCTGCACTGTTTCACGGCTCAGCGAATCGGATTCGATTGAAAAAAATACAGACGACTTTTTCTGCTCACACTAGAAAGTTGAGTGAGCAAGAATTCAAAATTTGCGATATAAAAGTAAAATGTAGTTGAAGAAAGTAATTCTGAAAAATTTTTATGGCACAAATAGGCATTTCATGCCCTATTCATAACAATAAATTAGTAGCAGTTTTAAACGTATTCTTTTCTACTAATCTTTAACTTAGGTCTCTTATATATGTTAAAAAAAGTAAGACGGAACCTCCTTTTAGATTTAAATGCAATTCACTGGTTTTGTAATCCTGGGGTCGCAAATTTCGAATATCCCCTGATGCCATTTAAAGAACCTGATTCGTGCCGGTTGAAAAACGTTTAATTCTTTCGTGGGTGATTTAGGTTTATATATTTCCATAGACAGAAAAGCCACTGTTATCTAACTACTTAGGTTGCAGCATCGTTGAAGACTCACAATTTTTACGAAGATAATTATTAATAAAGAATTTTGTTTAGGCATTGAGCTTGAACTGGACGTGAAAGCACTCAATTGATTGGTTGTTCCCTTATTTCACACGTTCTACATGTTTTTAGTGTTAAAGTGTTAAATTGTGTTACTAAGCTGGAAACATTCCACTCCACTCAGTCATCTTGCATCTATTTGTAAACCATACTAGATTAGACGCGCTAATAACTTACGTTATTTTATGTTTTTGTCCTGCTATTTACGTATTGCAAAATTTAAGTTAACAAGAAAATGCAAGCAGTATAAGCCATGCTTTTTTTAAAAATCGACCTTTTGGAAGGTCTCACGCCATTGCCATTCCTAAGAAAGGAGCAAATAATGCGGAGGGGGGGGTGACATAGATAAGTTTGTGCATTCATTTGAGTATAAGAGGATAGGTATGAAGACCAGATATTAAGGCAGACAATAAAAAAATTGTTTAGGAATTAAAATAAATATAAATATATATGTCATGAAAGAGGATACCATATTTGCCACAAGTTGTTTTCTTCCTGGGCGTATAGTGTCAACCCTGAAGATGGGACTGGAAATTAAGTCCAGAAAATTTGAAATAAAAAGAGTGGAAAATCTTGTTTCAGCTTCATTTTCAGACAAGTGGCTGATGGAGGGCTTCAAAATGAACGGACAAGTGAGAACCCATCAATAAAGGCCAATAATCGGTGCACCTGGAAATGCAAAGGATTCAAGATTTTAGCGACAAAATTAACAAAAAAATGCTAGGCCATAAGTAAATTATGGAGAACGCTCACCAATTACTTAAAAATTCAGATCCGTGATCCTACGAACAATAAGCGAAACAAGTTGGTGTAATCAAATATTGTACCCGGAGACCGGGACATTCTATGAATAAAATATATATTCCTACCATAGATAACAATTCATACGTAGTGCCTAACCGTCCCATCGTGATAAGATAACACAAATATTCCATTTCGAAGTTTTCATTTTTTCCATACACACCGCTATGGATGCGCGCATCTATCGCTATTCTTTATTTCGCGAAATTCGTTCGATACATTTTTGAATCAGACAAATGGTAGTGTAAATATTAACATAAAGAATCAGAGGGCCATGTTACATATATATGCATACAAATGCATATCTATCTAAGTCTAATGAAAAATCTATAACGGTACATTTTAAACAACAAACATAAATTTAATCAGAGATGAAACAGAATTGTATGAATTTGATTTATTATTAATTGGATAAGGATAATTTATTTTTACCGGCTGATTATTACCTATTAAACATATAGATTAAAAGATTATCCTGTAGCTGTTGCAATAATTAATGTTTTGAATGTGTAGTCGGTATAAATTAATTCATCGTATAATAGTATGGAAATACAATAAACTCCAAAATACGATTAATTCTTTGTTAAGATAACTTTTCAATACAACTGTCAGTCGTAACGAATATGAATTTATTAAGTGCACCGTAATGAAATAAAAATAACTGGCATTTACATTCACGATTTATATGAATATATATATATATATATATATATATATATATATATATATATATATATATATACATATATATACTATGTGGGCGGCAACTAGTCTGATATTTCGTTTTACTTCTATTGCTTGTTTGGCTTATTTTTAAATGTATATGCGCATGTGTCTATGGTATGTCTGTGTACTTTTAGGGGTCATTCTCGTTGAATTTCAGAGTGATATCTGAGATATTGTCATTGTCGTAATGATGAATTGAGTTTTCACCATCTGTTTGCTTTGTTGGCTTTTACGTGTACGAAGGAATTTTCCATCAAAGTCGTCTTCCTTTTCGTCTTGTTCTTCATTTTTTGAATTTCCTGTGCTTTCAGTAAGGAGAAAGAACAAAATTGATGAACAAGGTGAAACGAAAGACGATATTCGGGGAGATAGCATTAGTACATGTAACAGTCAAACAAGTGAACAGGTAGACAAAATTAAATCCATCTGTGCAAGAAAAACCAGTTCTCAGACGTCACTTTGCAATACAACGCGAAAGACCTCAGCACACAAAAAGAATACACACACAGAAACATACACATATACACTAACTAATCAGCCAGAACCAGAACTATATATGTGGAATGAGTTGCACGACTCTGAATCAAATGTTCCCGAATTCACATTCAGGAAACGGCGAATCTGGCAACTGTTGATAAGTACCTAAAATAGAACCATGTCTAGTTTTTTAAATGCATTCGATATATTTGGCCATGATTATTTGATACTAACAACATATGTGAGATAATTTTTTCTTTCCTGAATAAATTAGCAAACAGTTATTAGGAATTAAATCCCCTTATTGAATGGACGAAAGTAGATTTATTTAGGAGGTTCTACTAAAAACCTTTGTTTAAGCCTAGTTAGAAGAATACATATTTACAAGTTCAGCAAGAATTACTTTTCAAATGAACTACATTAAGTTCACCAGTATCGCTTCAACGTGCGTATTTAAAAGAATAATTTCAGACAGAATAAATATTCATTTCTTAATTTCTGTTAAAGTTTCCACAAATTTACATCTTTATACAAATTCTGGAGGAAAAAAACAGAAAAGTAAAATGCTGAAAGTATGAGAAATGTGGAAATGTTTCAACATCGAATTGTGCCAAGTCTAGTTAGTAACCGGTGTCTAAACATAGGTTTTGTTTTTGCATAAATCGGGTTTCACTTTTCACCTGTGAATTCCGAACAAACCGGATTTGCTTATATTGTCTTATATATTCCGCATATATGATTGGTTGGAGCTTAGTGTAAGTGAGATGTTCTGTAGGAGGGCTGACGTTGCTTGATGTTGTCTTGTTTCGCTTCTCGCAATTAATGTGGTTTGGCTAATTTCGTAAATCTATCAGCCTGTGTGAAATTTTTTCAGCTATTTCTTCTGATTCTGCATGTACGTGTTTGCTTATTTTCATGTGAAACACAGAAATAAACAAATTCACACTGTATATGGGAAATGTTCAATGATCTAGTCGTGACACTATCGATATACATACACACCTCAGAAGAAACCGTCCAAAAATATATTTAGAGTGCCAGAAACCATAGTAGAATTTGCCTTAGCGGTAAACAAAATCAAAAGGAATCAATAATTAATCACTCTTCTTCTGAAAATGCCACTCACGAATTTGATACACGTACAAGGTGCGAAGTCATCAAACTTCCATTCATCCTTTTGGTGAGCCTTGTATTTTCAGTGGCCGAGAAAATTTTTCCTGAGGTTAAGCTTGACCTAATATTTTATCAAAACATTTACAAATGCATTGATACTCTCGTATTTGGTAACTAATGTTCCCGAAGAAATGTCTATATATATATATATATATATATATTATTAGGGAAGAAAGGACACATTAAAAACAAATTGAATAATTAAAAATAATTGATTGTGCGGGTGTTGGTAGCAATTCTTTAAATCAAGTTTGCGAGCTTGAAGTAAACACCAATCACATTATATTTAACCAGTTTTCGAACAACATAACAAAACTACCGCCAATCGCAACGCACTGACGCGTTTGGACCTTCCATGATCATCATCAGAGTACGACGGCGATAGTCCGTATCGAGGATCAAACTGCATTGCATATATATGGAAAGCAAAATTAGACATGCGGCTCTCACCTCCATTAGTCCTGCATACATTGTACGTGACAGAAATGTCGGCTCCACAATTTCTATGCAGTCACGAACATTAGCTATTTGTAGCTTTCGCCACACTAATAAATATATAGGCAATACAATTTAGCAATAATTGATTGCGCCTATGATGATGATGATCATGGAAGGTCGAAACGCATCAGTGCGTGTGACTGGCGGTGATTTTGCTGTGTTGTTCGACGACTGATTAAAAACAATGAGATTGGTGTTTACTTCAAGCTCCAAACGTGATTTACAGTACTGAGGAAGCAATTTAATTAGCTGTGTGCTTTGTAACAATTGTAAGCCGGATAATTATTAATTTTTATCGAAGTCAGGGCCTTTTAATCAATTTGTGCGGTAGGCGTTCGTATATTCTGTTGATTAATTGCTTGTTTTAAGTCAAATATATAATTAAGTTTAACGAAAATCCCTGTTGGGCAGTCTGCCTTCAGATATACAAAAGATTTAATTCCCGATATGAATTTTAAAATATAAAAACAAAATTACACATAAGCGCTTCCGCTTCATCTTTCAATTGAATTTACTGGATATGAAGAGTATATATATATATATATATATATATATATATATATAAAAGAACAAAACAACGTACTCCATGGAATAACATATATTAATAAATCTTATTTCTACCAGTATCTACAGCCATTGTTCTGGATTCGTTAGTATATTCGTTCATCCAATCCCACTGTACATTTGTTGTAACCAATCTCCTCTTCGTTATGCTAGCCTTTGTTTTGCGCAATTTAGACCACTAATTTTGCGCAATTTAGACCACTCATTTTGCGTAACGTCATTTGGTGTGTCATCGCTTCATTGTAATTGCGTCCGTAATTGATGTATGTGTCGTATTTTGCGAAGCGTTGGCTATTTTTAAAGGCATGTCAGTTATTTCTTTGTTCCAGTCGGATTCAATTTCTTTTTGAATTATTTTCTGCACGTTTAAGCAGGGCTTCAGCTTATTAATTGCAATAGCTTCAAAAGCCAGGAACATTTTCTCTGTTTTTGCCTTGTAGAGAACTAAAAATTGTTACTACTAACAGCATGACCTGTGAGTAGTACATGCTCGCAAATTGCTGGTTTTTGTGCGGGAGCTGCACCACTCTTTAACAGTTTTTGAGGGAGGTGTTGATTTATTCCAGTTTTGAACCTCTTTTTTGATCTGCCGATGTACTGAGCTTTGCAAGTACATTGAAATGTGTATACAGAAAAAGGTGTTGACGTCACAGAGAGGCTATCTTTTTCATTCGTGTGCATCAGTTTTGTTGTGTTGAACGCCACTCTCACCTGTATTGATGGAAACTGTGCTTTAGTCGCTCGAATTACTTTTCTTTTGAAGATTTCAGCTGGAAGATCACCTCCAAATGGAACACTAAGCGTTACTCTCTGGGGTGTTTTGCTTTCCTCCAAACAGGTCTCGAATTTGTTGCGTTGCCTAAAGTTGTATTCGATGAACCAGTGCGAATATCCATTATTTCTCAACGCTTTGCGAAGCAAATTTAGTTCTAATTCAATGTTGTTCGGTAAACAAATCCTGAGTATTCGTGTGCCCAAATTTATTATTAGGTTCCTTTTGTACGCCCTTGGCACACTACTCATATAATGGATATATTGTCCAGTCCAGCTTGATTTCTTGTTAAACGTCCTTGAGAGAGAGTACCTTCTTCATCTCTCGTTATTCCTACATCTAGGAAGGATAAATATCCGTCTTGTTCTTCTTCTATTGCAAACCTGATTGCCTGGTCTACCTTGTTTATTTGATGTAGCAGCGAATTTGTATCTTCAGCCTTTTCAACGACCATGAAAGTATCGTCAACGTAGCGTACGCAAAAATGAGCTCCATTGATAAATGGTTTTAAACCAGTTGTTTCTAAATGGTGCATGTATATGTCTGCCAATACTGGTCCAAGAGGACTACCCATACCTATGCCGTCAATTTGTCTGTAAAAGACACCTTGGAATACGAATTGTACGTTGGACGTGTATAATAGGAGTAGTTCTCTCATATCGTCCACTTCTATCAGTGTTTCCGCTCCTGATGATCGTATATATTCACATGGGATATTTATAGTTTTATTTACTGGAATTCTAGTAAATAGTAACTTAATATCGAGGGACACCATTTTCCTCTCTTTTAAATTTAGGTCGCGAATTTTTTCCGAAAATTGAAAGCTATCCTGTACAACGTGATCTATTCTTCCTTTCATGATAGGTTTTATAATCCGGCATAATAGTCTGGCTGCCCTGTGCTGTGGAGAATTTATCATAGATAAAATGGGCCTGAAAGGCGGAAGTCTTTCATTGTTGATCATTTTGTGAACCTTGGGCAACCCATATAATATCGGTTGCGTTGAACCTACGGGCTTGGCATGTTTGCATTCTGTAATAAAAGCATTTTTGTGCTCTTTGTCGATTTCTTGTTTAGCCTCGACCTTCGAAATAATTCGGTTTAGAATCTTCGTTATGGAATTTTCTAATTTTGCCGCAGTGTCGCGTTGTACCTCGTAGCGTTTAAATTTGGGTTTGCCATTCAGAATTTGTAACATCGCCTGACTATAGTAAGCTGAAGCCCTGCTTGAACGTGCAGAAAATAATTCAAAAAGAAATTAAATTAGACTGGAACAAAGACATAATGGACAGGCCTTTAAAAATAGCCAACGTTTCGCAAAAAACGACACATACATCAATTACGGACGCAATTACAATGAAAGCGATGACACACCAAATGACGTTACGCAAAAGGAGTAGTCTAAATTGCGCAAAAGTAGTGGTCTAAATTGCACAAAGCAAAGTCTAACATAACGAAGAGGAGATCGGTTACGACAAATGTACAGTGGGATTGGATGAATGAATATACTAACGAATCCAGATGAATGGCTGTAGATACTGGTAGAAATAAGATTTATTAATAAATGTTATTCCATGGAGTACGTTGTTTTGTTCTTATATTTTAAAAAATGGTGAAAATAGAAACGATCAATATATATATATATATATATATATTTATATGAAACCCCCATGGTAACGCCAGTGCACGGGAAAATTTATTTCTGATTGAACATTTTCAGACAACGTCGATTTATTGAAATTAATTCCAAATAAAGGGGCATACCAGCATATCTATCTTTTTTTTAAAATTTAAAAGGATATTTTTGGCATGTCGCAGTTTTTACAGGACATAACATGTTTAACTATAGGCTTACGTACAACACTGATCTTATTTTGCACCAACTAAGTTGGTATGAGCCTAAATATGTTTTTCCACAGAAAAAATTCCAATCATCGATAGCGTAAGATGCCGATTTCATTGGAATTTTGTCTTTCCCACTTTGTAGAGGAAGTTCGATGGTGTATGGTTTCAAAAACGTTGTTATCCGCAAAAGTTACGAATGACAAAAATTTGCACCTATAAAATTGGTATTTTCTCCGACAAGCGTGAATTCAACCCTACATTGCATCTTCCTACGTATGATTGTCTACCGGAACGATTCTAATTATAGTTGGCGTTGGATACAGATTGCAGCGGAGTCTTACCTTTGAAACTTGGTAGAGGAGTTGCTGTAATGGATCTTATCATATCTAAGACGGCTACAAAATATGCTAAGGTCCAAAATTAGCACCTAACGAGTTGGTACTACGATTGTCTACATTAGACTGTTCACAAAAACAGTTCCATGTATAGTTAAATTTAGGTGACGATTGCAGTGGAGTTTTTACTTTCACATTAGGCAGATGAAGTGTGGCGTTGGATGTTATCATAACTAAGACGGGTGCAAAATATGTAACAGCCAAAGTGGAATGCGATCTATCACTGATGTGTTCCATTGCCTCTTCACATTTATTTTGTAAGTAGATTTTATTACATCATTAGGTTTATACATTTCATTAAAATGTGGTAAGTAACCGTTAATGATAAGAGTGTTACGCACAAAATCCAACTTGGTCTGTAAACAGTCTGGCGGTCAAATGCGTAAAGATCTATTAAACAGTGAGTTAACTCAGCTTTTTTCCGTTTCAATGGGCAGTGCGCTGTTTAATTTCGCTGTCCATGTTCCGTTATGTAAAATTAAACTGCGCAGGGTGCCATCAGGTCTACATTTCAGTAACACATCAAGAAAAGCTAGAGTACCATTCTCCACGTTTTCAACTGTAAATTTAATATACAGATACCATATATTGAATTTATTGATTAGTTCTCTGGCATGCTCACGACTAACAAAAACCAAAACTATATCATCAACATAACGGTTTTATAGTTCGCTTTACGTAATAAATGAGATTTAGTTCTTCCGACTCATAGATAAACATATCGGCAATGTTAAGGGTCAGAGCGGAACCCATTTCTAGACCATCTTCCTGTCTGTAAAGTTGAATACACGAACAGCATAACTACAGTAACTTCTCCAAGAAACATTAAGTAGCACTTGACAGAAAATTCTTTTTAGTGGGCTGTAGAGTGCCTCAGAGGTTAGAGCAACTGATTCAAAAGCAGACGAGCCCGGATTCGAGCCCTGTTCGCGGTAAATTCAGGATAGTACGTGATGAGTTCCCAATAAGGACGAAACCGGTCTCCTGGGTGAATTTCCTTTTCTACACTATAAAATTTCTAGTTTATACTGACCAATTTATGTACATAATGGGCCAGGTGCACGTATCAAGATTGCTACCTTGATTTAAGTAATTGTTAACACTGCCCGTGCAACCAATGTTGGTTTAATTATAGAAATGTACATTTACCGCAGCAATTGTTTAAAAAGGCCTGTAATCATTACGAAAATCGGCATATGTTTAACACCAGGCGCTCAGCGAAATGAATGAATTTATCCGTTATACACAGAGCAATGTCTGAAGCATTATTATGCATATAAGAAGTTGCTAATATAAAACAACAAACACCCAGCCTAAACATTCAAAAGTTTCACCAACATGATATTTTAATCGGCCAGCGACAAATCACATAACTGAACACAAATTTACGACCATCTAGGTAAGCGCAAACATCCATAAGACCATAAGATCGGACTGGCAACAAAACGAAGAAAAATCAGCTGCGAAAGGAAAAGGGAATAGATGGGGAAAAGATTCGTACACGTGATGTCCACCGAAGCGAACAATTGGTTAAAAGTAAATCCATCATTGCAAAGGTAACCAGATCTAAATTTTAACTCTGTAATACATCGATTATGACCCATGCACAAAAACAGGCACACACACACACACACAC